>JAYMSW010001086.1:0-18016 GCA_036897725.1 Erodium texanum | reverse complement strand
GCACAACGATCAGGACAGAGCACGTCCACGATCGCTGGCATGAGCTGGCCTAAGGCATTGCTTTCTCTTACAAGAGCAGCATTGTAGCTAGGGTTTCTTTTATGTTGAGTAAAAATGTTTTAGCCTCTTAAGGAACCTCTCCCAAAGAAAAAATAGGGCAACTATCTCTTTCTAATTCAATAAAATCTGTCTCTTTTATCCCTTGAATTCACTCAATGGTGCTCTATGCATCACAGTTATTTTATTTCTTGAAATTGAAATTAGCTAAATAATACTATCCAGTGTGAACTGCAAAACAAGATCAAATGCTGAGGCAAGAAGATACGGATTATATTAAATTAAACTATTGTATTCGATTACAATCTAATATTATGAATGATTAAGGAACTTGCTGACATGAGTGTGAACACAAGATTTCCTTCAAATTATTCAAGAACAAAGTGTCCGTAGCAAAAAGGGCTCTTGGTTTACTCTGAATGTGATGCCTAACTCTGCATGACCTCTCTCTACCAATACCAGCCCTCAATGACACTCCTCAGGTAGCAGATGGAGTTTCCCAGTTCTTTGGCAGAGGACCGACATCATATATGACCTCTCTGTGGCACGACCATACTAGCTTTATCGCCTCTGGGGTCCCGATCCCTGCACCCCGCGGGTCTCCGGCAGGGCCAAACCTGAATTTATTCAAACAAGTTCAACAAGTTGTCCTTTTCCAACAATTATTCAAATGTATCAAGACTTGGGCTCAAGACCGTCCCTGATATAATAGAAGGGAGCTCTATTTTTGCCACTTAACGCAACAAGAGTTAGTAGAGACCAAAGAAGCCCAAAGAGGCCCAATCCAAATTGGGGAGAAAAGGCTCCTGATATACCTCTGTTGGGACTTGAACCCTGGTCTCATAAACTCAAGTTGGACAAACAAGAGTTGATTTTGATGCAAGAATGTTACTAATTGCACTTACCAGTGGTTCTGTGGGGCTCCGGTTGTCCTGGCTCTCAATCCAGCATAAGTAGTCCCATTCACTGTATTCCCGATAACTTCCTGTAGATTATTAAATAAATTGTGACGGTTAATCTGTAGTTAAAACTTCGATTTATATGCTTTACAGGAAAAGAATTTAAAGAAAATGGATAGTTGAATCTTGCTTGCCTGCAGAAAGAGGGGATCATTTGAAACCACTGCTGCAGTTAAATGTGCATGCATCCTCTCAAGAGCCTCCAATACCATTGGGAGTTGATCTTTCTTATACTCAGTCACAATCTATGACCAGAAACAACAATTTCATTAACAATCGGCAGCTATTTCACAAGCTTCAGAAAGCAGATACTGAATAGTGTGATCAAGCAAATGAAGATCCTTACCTGGAATGGTCCAAAAATTTCCTTGGTAACCAGTTCATAATTATTTTCCTTCAAAATCTCTTCGAGTGGAACATAAATAGCTGTTGGTTTTATAGCACCATACACAGTTGGAATAGTGTGGTTCTTCAAAGCTTCCCCGCCAAAGAGTACCTTTGAGCCCGGTATCTCAAGCAATTTGCTCACATGTTCTAGCATAGCTTCAGTTGTGAACTGCAACAACAACAGAAGTATAAAGACATAACTAAACTATTTAGAATTGTTTCGTGATAGATGTAGTTGTACACAATAATGAAACCATAATACTTACAGTAAGGACGGGCCCAATGGTTAAATCTTCCAACTTTCTCCTCTCAGCAAGATCTTTCAGTTTAGGTATTAGTGAAGCTGCTGACCAATTCTGCATCAGTATACAACATTGTTATTATAGTTCCCAAATGTCAAGCTTGATTGTAAAGGGTCTAATTTAATCTAGCAACTTACCTCGTGCATGAATAGTATTGACTGTGCAGAGCACTTCTGACCACTACATGCATATGCATCTTGATCACAGACCCACGCAACATAATCTACTGCCTGAACATCAGGCCCCAAGACTTTCCAGTCAAATCCTGCATCTTCCAATCTAATGCGGCCCTTCAAGTCAAGTGCCAATTTCTCTGCCACTCTTGAGCTACCAGTAAAGAGTGTCATCCGCGGATTTGCCTGAATAAGAAATACAAGGATTTACATTCATATGAATCTGCATATACATTCATAGGAGATTTACAGTTTGTAAGTTGGAATAATTGATGTTCTGACTATGAGAAAGTTAAGATCATATGAAAAACATATCGAGGAACCAACCTCCAACAATATCTTGTTCATTACTTTCCCATCGGAATTTATGAAGTCTACATCTTCAACTGGCAACCCACAAGAATGAAGTAGCCGAAGCATTTGCTCCATAACAATGCTCACCTAACAGCAACAAAAAAGTGCACTAGTTTATGATAGTGAAGCACCACAAAATATCCAAGAGTACAAGGAAAATATTCAAATAAGAATTTCTTTAAAAGGAGCAATAGATAAAGGTTAAGAAGATAAAATACATATAATTCAAAAGAGATGGCAGTAGATAATTTAGATGGACAATTTCTGACGCATTGAACTGTCTATCAGCTTGGCATCTACTTCAATCCATGTCCCATTATCATAACTCTCTACCTATACAATGTCTTTTTTTACATAGCTCTTCATAAATAATAAACTTTTCAATATAATAGCAACAGAAAAAAAAATTATTGGCATACCTTGCTATCAACTTTAAGAATGGGTTTGTTCCCCATGTAAAGTGCACCCATTAACTGAAGCACTGGAATCTCTAATGGAAAATTGAAGGGAGTAACAATAGCAACCTGTAAAAGCGTTACTTTAGATTTGTGAATTACACACAACACACATATACATAGAAACAGACCAGTTGGCATTTCTCATAATATTGTCATCAAGCTTGTTCAAAAGATAATATCTTACCGGACCATAAGGCCAGCGAAAACCATTACTTTGCTGTCCAAGATGATTTCCAGGTACTCCAAAAGACCTTGCCAGAAAACGAACCTAGCACCAAGTACCATGAGGAATATCAATAAAAAATTACAAGAAAATCTTTTTTTTACTGTACCTATCATATCTGTATAATATCATATAGAGAAAATGTATCAAGGATCTAATTTTTACAGTATCATCAAAATTAAATGAACCAACTACCAAATAGTTGCCCATTGGTTATAGGTCATTGTTGACAACAATGAAGACCATTTTGCATGATTTTTCAAGTTCATTTCCTTTGTACATTTACAGAGAAATCAAAAGGCTCAAGAAGGATCAAGTTTCAATACCTGATCTCCACAGAAATTTTCAAAAAACTTTTGTGTAACAGTAACTTCACCAAGAGCTTGCTGGTAACTTTTTGGAGCAACCCTTTGAATTAGCCTGGTGAAGAAATGGGAAACCTGAAAGTCGTACATAGTCAAATCAAAAGTTCTTATTACTATGAGATATGTAACCAAATCAATGAGATCAAAACTGTTAAAAAAGACACGGTTCTTTTAACTACAAGAATGTTACCTTGGGCAGGGAAAGCATGTGAGCTGCCTTTGCAGATATATCTCCATACATGAGGTACCTGCAAATGTGTAACATTTTCAGCATCTTTCATTTAAAACCATATAGAACAGTATAGAAAATTTTCTTATTAAGATAATTGCCAATGATTAGCCATGATACTCATTGGCAAGAGATCTTTGTGATGATTTGTTAAGAAAATATTTAAATGATACAAAAGATATATGAAAAAGGGTTGAAGGGAAAAGGATAGGTAGTACAAACCTCTCTGGTGATTTAAAAGGATTATGTAGACCATGTTTGGGGCACATGGCCAAGCTCTCCACAAATGGCTGCAAAAGCAGTCACACAATCAGCATTTCAATCAGGAATATGTCATCCTAACCTGAAAGATGTTCTTTAACTAAAAGAAAGCAATAAGACCATCATATACCATGCTGAACATACATACCTTTATTCCTGTTTCCTCAATCTCTGCAACTTTAATGAACGGTTCTCCATTCAAAGGATCCACAATAGTATTCAGATTCGAAGACCCTATCCATTTACCCTGCACTATAAGACACTCCTTGTCATAATAATTTGATCAAAGAGACAGATTTGAGTTTACTAACTACAATTTGATGAGCAAAATAGGATAAATTGACAGGATACATATGGTTTTTTGCAGTATATTATGCATCCTCCAAGGTACTAAACCATAGCTGGAAAATTATAAGGAGCTAATCTAAGACAGTTAAAATTCGCTTATTGAATAGTCACCTACCAAAGTTGTGCACTTCAGCTGGTTGAGAACCAGATATCTCTTCCACTTCGAAGGTTGCAAAAGGTAGAGAGGAAATAGATCTGCAAGACAAGAAAAATAAATAAATAAATTACCAGAAGAAAAACAAGATTAAAGATAACCAGTAATATAAGTAGTATGCATTGTTAATGATCTCAAATTAGCAGGAAAAATTCTCAAAATATTCATCAGCCACAATTCTGTAGTTTTGACTAAAACAGTGGAGGAAGATGAGTAAATCCATGGTAATATAAGTTTATAAATCCCCATTGTGTACAGGGAAAGTATCATGGACACCATTGAAGTTGAACTCCAAACCCAAATAAAAAAACCTCTGCTTGCAAGGAGAAATATCCCCAAACTTTCATCTGGATTCAAATTTTGGAAATCTGTAAATATTTGCAGGAAAGTAGTCACACACAGTTACAACATCCTAGCTGGTATAGAGATTCAATCAATTATCGAGCATAGTCTCAAAAGCACCAACAATTCAATCAATTAAGGAGAACTGATCATGAACTCGGAGCATCACAACATTACAGATCAAGAAGCACACGACCCACGATCATAATAAGCAAATCAACACCTCCATAAGAACAAGCAAAGCCCTAAAAGGAAAACCCAGAAGATCGATTAAGCTGACCTTGCGTGGAGATTGAGAGAAGTGGATCGATTAAGGGCCTTGAGGAGAGGAACTCTGGCTCTCATCTCTCTGCTCAATACAAATCTGCTCATGCTGTGCTGTGTCTTTCCTTTCTCTGATTACGCTGACGATGCTATTGCTTCGCAATTGCTAAACATGTAAGCAATTGCGTTCTATTATAGATCACAGAAAAATCACAGACACACAACTTCGGTTCGCTACAACAATCTTCTACTTCTATACACTTTCGGAGTTCGGACTTCCCTCTGAGCTGTCGCTTTCACTTTTTATTTTATATCAAAAATAGCATTTCACTCTTTACGATAATTAATGTACGATGATAAAATAGGAGCATATTTCAAATATAAATGTTAAATACGTTCTATAATTAGTACGAGAAAAAATTCTATTAAAAGAATGTGATTTCACTAATTATTTATATAGGAGATTATGATTATGCAAATTAAAAGTTGAAAGGTTCGATATTATATCAAGCGGTATTTAATTAAGATTAGAAAGCTAGAGTGTATAGAACGGTCCAAATATGGAGAATAAATAAAAAATTAATATTTTTTGAAGTAGTTGGTCGAATAAATTAGTGCACTGTAGATGGTGATGAGTCAGTAATAAAACTAGACAGAAATGAGTCAGAAAGATAAGATCTGACCAACGGTTGAGGATTAAAAAGCACATGATTATACTTGACACCTCACCACTTTGAAACCTGTCACTGACTCATTGCCCAATCACCCTACATTAAAATGTCAATCCATCCTTTACAAATGTTACTCCCATTCCTTTGGCACATGGATGACAAAACAACAAAATATGTATAAAAAAATATGTAAGATTTTATGTATTTGATAATTTAAACCAACAAATTTTGATAATAAACAAAAAATCTATTTCAATCAATATAGTTACTGACTTAACCAAAACACAATTCAGAATTAATTCTTTGACCTATGCACTTAAACCAATAATTTATTTGTGCAGAAATCATTTAGATCAGTTCTCAAGATTTTATAGCAAGACGCAGAGAAAGAAGGAAAGAAAAAAAAAAGTGATTTTGTTCATCTGAGGCCTCCTCTCCTCCATATGAGGTCAAGTTTGTAATTGCAACCGGATTAAGCCTGAAATCAAATCCGGAGTCTATTGGAGATGCAACCATACCAATTTACTGTCAAATTAAACCACCATTACTGCATTACTATTTACTACCCAACTTGGGAATAGAAAATCTACTGCATAATGAACACCAAGTCACCAACAATCTTAGCATCAGAGGAATGTATCTCTAGCATAGACAAACCAGGTTAAGATGATATTTGATTACAGTGGCAGGAAGCTAAATCATCATCACAAGTTAGCAACATATTGCAACACCGCCTTTGTAAGCAATCTTCAATCTTCCTGTGGGAAATCCTCGTCTGAATCATCATCCAGAAACGAACCAAGAGATTTTCTCAGAATGTTGAAGGTCTTGTCATCCTGTGTTTCAGAGAAGGAATATGTCATTAGATAGAGAAGTTCAATGCTACATTTAACATTAAGTTGAAGCTTCTAACAGACTTACCTGCTTTTTCTTCTTTAGTGAATCCTCAAGTTGAGCGATTTTGTCTTCACAAGCTTTCTCCACCTCAGATATCATACTCTTGTCTCTTTTCCCTGAGATATGAACCCGCAGCAAAATTAGGGGAGTTCTTATTTTACTAGTTTCAAAAGAAGGGATGAATTCAAGCTTGTGGGTCTTCGACTCACTCAATTGTTCATATCGTGTGAACAGCTTTTCCTTCTCTTCTTCAAATTTGGAAATTGTATCTGCCAAAAAGCAGAACCAATTGAAACAGTTTATGAATGTTATATGGAGGGGGGAAACATAATTCAGAGACATGGGAGTAGAGTAAATCATAATACAACTCAAGTACTCTAGTAATGAATTATTCCATGCATCAGTTGTACTCTTAACATGAATTAACTAATCTTGGATTAACTTTCTGGATTTGAAAGCAAATGAAGCCATTGCAAGTAAGCTATCAAATGTATGGTAGCATCACCAGAACTTAGATATAAAATTAAACAATGTCCTATTCTTTGCACAGCACTAGCAAGGGGCACTACACAAACTGGAAACAGAGCACATGGGATCAAATAAATTTCAGGGCAGAATTTGGATTTTTGACTCCATGATAAGACCAAATAAATCAATTATGATAAATGATCATTTTATGCATAAAGAACGATTGTCCAGGTTCATTGGAGTCTCCTTCCAGGATCATGTTGTATACAATGAATCCCATGTTTAAATTTTCACCAGTAACTACTAAGAAAAAGAATAAGATGAATAAATTGTTTGCGCACAATAAACTAATGCCTCCCCTATCTACTTAAGTTTCCTTTCAGGATCATGTTTGAGACCTTTGCGATTATTTATCCATGTTTGAACTTGCATTTAAGATTACCAAGCATTTGCACACATGTTACTTAAATTGTGGGACATGCACATCTTCTTGTCTCTTCATTCACTGTCACTGCTAACTAATTTTGAATCAGATAACTACAATATCTGGGTCTCTTTCACCACCACCTCTTTATCTAACTATATCACCTCAGAAATGTAGCAGTTCTGCAGTGAAATAATGTAATCAAATGTTATATAACTAATGTTTAGGATAAACCTTTCACACCCTGCAGATGGGCAGATTTGTCCTTGCAAAATTTCTCATAAACTTCTTGGAACTTGGCAGCCTCATTCTTCAAGGAACTTTCGCACTGCAGAAATATATTGAAAAATCTAACAGCTAATATTCATATGTAATCAACGAAAGTAGATTTCATGCTAAAAATCAACATTAAGCACATATATTCTCCACAGACCTCTTTGGAGCTTTTTGAAACCGCCTTTGCAAAACTTTGTCTGGCAGTAGAAAACAAGATCATTAAATTAGCTTAAAATCCATAACAGTCGTAACGATGAGGACAATTAGATTATATGTTGTTTGAAAACTATAAAAAGGATAGTGTAAGTAGTTATGAACATGGATTTATAAGTAGGCAATTTACCTATCCTTATCGAGTTTAGACTTCAGCTCATCAATCTTAGCCTTAATCTCAGAGGCCACACTATAATCAAAACATCATTGCAATATTTAATATGAAGACGAAAAAATATCAGAAAAAAGAAGAAGAAGAGGTAAGAGAAAGTTTGTTTATAGACCCTGCTAATGATTATTCTAACAAGAAGTAAATGAAGTTGCACATAGGTGTAAAATGAAGAGAAGCGAAACTGATTGATTAGCAACTTTGGATAGGACATTTGAGTTATAAATAAGAAAACCATGCAGCATTAACATTTAGTGACTATCCAAATCAAACGTTAGTGTCAAACTGTTTCAGAAAACTTGTGCACACAAGATAATAATCTAAAATGTCATGCCAAACTTGTACTGCGGTCCTCTCAGTTTCAACCATATTTCAAATCTTGGCAATGAGCAAGTCAGTTTTCAAACAATATTGAATCTTAGCAAAACTCCTTGGTATAGGCTGCTCGTATTCTACTCCACTCCACTGCACTGCATCTAAAAGCTCATCAGTTAAGCCCAAGATCATTATGACTTTTCCTACTTCTTTCCATGTTAACTTAGGCCTACACTTACCCCTTCTAGTTTCTCCTCAATGAGTTCTCTCAATTTCTTTTATGGAGTCAATAAATACACACTTCCAACATCACAGCTTCTTGTATGAAAATGCAATTGTATACTGTGTATATTAATAGAAGGGAATATAAGAGTTCATAATCGAAGCATATCTCTTAGTATCAAAGGGAAGACTTAGAATAGTCAATTTGAAATTCCAGCAAAACATCACACAGATAAACAGTCATTCACAACTTTTCGCCTCTTCAATCCACCATATTCTACTCCTTCCCCAGCTACAAAAACCATATACAAGGCCAAAACAACCTAATCTCTGAGTCACCCTCCTCTCCCTCCCTCTGTTCAGGTACTAATTTTCTCTACTCTTATATCCCTAGAAGTATCTATTATCGAGAACCATTCCTCGTTAGGGATTTTTCTTCACTTATGAGCATTTTAGGACGATGATCACAAGGATTTTCAAGTTCCATGCAAAATCAGTTCAGAAATCAAACTAACTGAACTAGATCGAAAGAGGCAATCAACATTTAAGAACAAATAGAGGATCGCCAAGCTATACACAGATTCCGAATGTAGCAAAAGAACTTACAATACACAAATGTGCATGCAAATCCAGAACGATTTGAACCGCCATTTAAGAGAATCAACCTGATACCTGACCAGGAGTCAACTCACCTCGAAATCGTCTCTTCCTTCTTCTTCATCCCATCCTTGTGCGCCTTGTCCCTGATCTGCTGCAGCGCCGACATGATCCCCTTCAGGTCACTGCAATTCCACCATTATTCTGAAATTTAAAACGAAGACATCGATCGAAACGGAAAATAAGAAGAAAAACGCCAAAGAACAAGATGATCCGGAGACCGAACTCGGAGATGTCCAGGTCGAGATCGTCCTCGACTCGGCCTCGCTTCTGAGATTTGGCGAGTTCGGGTTCCGATCCTCCTCGCTTCTTCGCGCTCGACTTGGTAGCTGTTGACATTTCTGCGAACTTTTTCGGAATCGGAGACTGAAGATTTAGGTGTTCCGTGTTGCAAATGGAAAAAATGAGAGAAATGGTGTTGGTTTTCAGTCTGTTCCCGCCACAAACTTTGATATCAGATGAGAACTTTCTCTGATTCTCAATTGCAAACGTCTATTTATATGCCCTTTTGGAAACTATTCCCAATACTACAAAATTAGACCCAATTACATAAATCAAGCCGAGCCAATCATATGTATCCTATATATAAAAATTAAATATATGTTGAAATAAAATTTGAGAAATAGATATCTCATTAATCGGTCGGATCCAGATAGAATGATTTTTTCGCTCTATTATCCTCCATAAATTGAACCTTTGCCGTTATACATTGAGTTCGATTGCAATTCTTATCGAGAGTATTGATAATTTTGTTATATCTTACATATTACAATTTATTTCCATAACACTCAGATCTGATGTGTTGGCTCAGTGCAATACTTGGATTTCAGAGATTATGATCAGTTCGTTCTCAGATCTCAGCAATCATAGTATAAACACACAGAAGCAATTGGCAAGAGAATGAAAGCATATGCTTATGCAAAGCATTGTCTAGTAATAGACACAAATAACTCAAGTTTTTCTCAAGCCACCAAGAACAAAACACAAGTTTTTTCCCACATCAGACTGAAAATGCTCCTTTTCTATACAACACAGAACAAGCCCTCAGTGAAAAAAAACACTGAAGACAGACCCAACAAGACTACCGAGAATGTAGTTCTGCATTTTCTCTATATAGCTTCTGTCAAATTCATCTCTTCAGTTGGGGAAGCTTCCTATTCAAGAAGAGGAACAAATGTTATCATCAATATGAAGATAAGAAATAAAATGAAGTTTCACGTGGGAATGCATCAGAAAATTTTCAAAATGGTGATTGAGAGTAAAGGTAAATGAATGATTACAGATTAAACAACAAACTACTAGATGAGTAGAAAGAATCGTACCGTATTTTCTTTGTTCTCTTCAAGTGCTGTATTTCCCACAGCCTGGGGGCTACCAGGACCTGTAATGACATTGAACTGTTAGGTCCATGCACCCCAAACATATAAAAAGTATGGTGTTCTAAGTAATTAAGATTTATGCTCTTGCCTTCTTCTTTAACACATTTCTTTCCCCATTTCATTTCCTGCTCCTTCACTGAATCTTTCTTGGTTTGTTTCTGGTGCTTCTTCTGTAAACTGCGACTCCCACCATCAGATACAGGCTTCAAGTTATCAGAAGTTATGTTTGAAGTTCTCCTGGTCCTAGTTGGAGGATTATTCTTCTTAGCAATATCCTTCTTTCCAGATTGTATGCCAGAGGAAGCTTGTGCGCCCTCAGTGTTTAAGGACTTGGGTTTAAGCTTCTTCCTACTTCCTACAGTAGAAGTAGAGCTGACAACATCATCATCAGATGAATGAGTTCCCCCTTCTGGTACCCGGGAGCAAGTTTCAGAGGCCTGCAATTGCTCCAAGCTCTCTGTAATGTTGAAGCTCTCAAATAACTCTTTCACAGGTTCTCCAAGTTCAGCGAGGTTATGGCGCCGTGCATAGGATTTAAGTTCATCCCGCATTCTTTGAAGAGGCTGGATTCAGGAAATTGTAAATGGTATAAATCAGCCATCCATAAATGAAGTAAATGCATATTGGGTCTTAATATCCCATATAATGCATACAATAGTTGGAGTAGTAATGATACTTGCACAAGCATAAAACAAATATATTTTACATGTATTACAGAACTAAAAAGTAAGTACAGAATAATGGTAAATTAATCAGAAATGCAGGGTGTTTATGGATCAAATATGATGACCTTGCCAGTTGCAGCATAATGGGAATGGTCAAGGAAATAATGAATCAATGATGGTGGCAATTGATAGCAGTGTGTATAAAACAACAAGATAGGTGCCATGAATGTGGAGATTGATTCAACTTGATGGAGGCTTAAAGAGGTTGTTTATCTTATTACTGGTGGTTGTAGCGGTACATATACAGCAGAAGACAACTATTATCCAATTGGTCTTCAATTCTTCCAAGCTAAAAATTGAATTTGGAAGTTTTTGTGGACACACCAGTTTAACAATGCCACTAAATATAGCAAAATCATGGAACTCTAAATTATGCATGCATGTGGTGGTGAAGTTGGATTACCTCACATCCAGCTTCGAGGGCAAGTTTGAAGAAACCAAGTGAGATTGAGTGCTTAGAAGCAGATTCAGAAAGCTTGATCTGGGAAAGCCAATATGATGCTGAGGACAGAACACTGAATTTCTTTCGGCATGATGCCCTGGAAATGTCAGAACCGGGAGCTTCACTCTTCCTTTGACCATTAGCTAAACCTCTTCCTCTAACCTCGGATATTGGAGTGATGTTGCTAGCCCGTTTTGCAATTGCACTCGACTTGGGAAGGATAGAGAGCCTTCGAGGTGGCTTAGCTGGTTTGTCTTTAGCAGAAAGATCAAGAATACCCACGCTTTGACTCACAGTTGAATTAGTTCTCCCCCTGAGAGTAGATTTCAAAATAATCATCAACCAGATCAAACTATTTAGAATGACAATAAAAAGTAACGGGGTTGATAAATGACAAGATGATAAATGAAAACTACTTAACACATACAGGTCAGAAATGCACAGGTTGTAATCAAGAAAGCAGCACAGATGATTTCATTGATGGATGTTGGAAAGTTTATGCTGATCTTAGATCGGACCAGGCTGTAATCAATTAGAAAACAACACAATACTGAGACTACTTAACCACTCATGCATAAACTATTCCTGAAACTAATCAAAGCACATCAAGTCTTATCCAAATTCAATTAACTTGAGCTGCACAAAATTCTACCTTGACTAGACGACCTGCACTAGCTACTCAATAAATGAACCTTACAACAATTGATAACCTAAACTCTAGCTGAAAAATATCAAAACACCATTTCAGGGAAAGGCAAACAATTTAAAGTCAGTTCGTGTTCATCCCACCTTTCTCTCTATCAGTAATTCATCTTTCAGCACCAGCCAGTCACCACAGGAAGCAGTCAAAATCAAAATAATCTCAGATCAAATGCAATTCTTTCTAAACATAAAGTGTATTTTGAATTTGGGTATTGGATTCGTAGATCTGTACCCACTAATACAGTTTCCCTATTCTTCACCTCCAAAATAAATTCCAAAATCGTGATCTATTTCTACCAAATTTGCCCAGCATTGGCAAAATCAGAGCTAGTCATTCACTTTCAGTATCTATAAATTAATATCCCACTCAAATTCAACACGCAATTGAAAACATCTGAGAACTAATAGCAAAACTAAAAATCCAACACAAAACAAAACAAAACCAGATTTTCCCACACGTGAAAGCAAACGAATAATAACCTTCTGGGTGCAGAGGATTGAGCCACCGGCGGCTTCTCATCCTTCGACTTCTTCCCCGATCGGAGTGGATAGCGAAGCTTGGAGTTCGATTTACCTGAATTCCCTGCAAAATGGCAATCCATTAAGAAACTGATTAGCAAAAGTATAGACTAATGAGCAAAAAGGAAGAAGACGAAGAGCGAAGATCATTTCGGCACCATAAACAGGGGATTGGTCTTTGATCGGATCCTCCATATCTCTCTCTCTCTCTCTCTTCTTGTGGCGAGTTCTGAAACTGTATTGTGACAGAGAAAGCAGAAATGGTCGTGTTGGTTTTGAGGGAGAAGAGAACGTGAGAAACGGGTTGGGTTTTAAAGCAAGCGTTTTAAGACTCACTTTTGCCGATCTGTCACCTTGGGCGGGAAATATTATGAACTGTCTTATTGTTCAATCCCACTCTCCTCCTCCACGTCACTTACCTCACGCGCTCTCTCTCTTTCGGCAAAATCTCCCAAATGTGACACGTGTCGGATATTCGGCGAGAGTGAGCTAGTATCTAAGACGAGAGAGAGTGAAGAATGTCAAAGCCGGCCGTACTTGGAATAAAGCCGGAGTTGGCTGAGGATCTTCCAACGGCTGAGGTGCGGGACCCATTAGTTTCCAGAAAACACGTAATTCGAATTCAAATTTTAAATGGGTGAGCGTGAGCCGTTAAGAAGTGATTCATGCCCTGGTATGAGAATTGAGAAATTATGGAATGAAATAATTAAGTTAAAGCAATAATCTCGACTTAATACTTTTTCCAACCTGTAAGTATCTTAAAATTACGAAGTTATATTTATTTTCATGATGACACAAGTAAGATTATTACATGTAATGTAACAATTCCGTATGCATTAAATTGAAATAGTGGGTAACCGCCAAATAGTTATAGGACGGTGAATTTGTATTCGAGATTTATAGATATGTTTGAATGGAAATGCAATATTACAGATATGGGGATTGGAACTAATGACCTCATGCTTAATACATGAGGTCTCTGCTACTTCACCTACAACAACAAGGTTTAATTAGTTGGAATAAAGTCTTAATATATGCTGAAAAACCACGGTTTGATAATGTTTTTTTGAGGGAGAACTAATGCATTTTGGATATTTTAGGGAGAGCTAATGATTCACTAAACATTAAAACCATCATAGTAGTCACATTATATGTCAAATATTAGTCTAGATATCCAATTCATGGTGTGTTTATTATTGGAGTTGATCACATCATCAATCTTGCAAGGTGAACAAGAGATCAAGATCTTCCGTAATTCTATAGTTATATAGTTATTAGATCTATTTCATTTATTTTCTACTAACATACAACTATTTATAGATACCCTCTTTATTCAATAATAAAGCACATAAAAAGCAACTTATCTTCATATTTAATTGTATTTGTGCAACTCGCAACTCATAATAAATTTAAATAAACGTTATGATAAAATGAATAAGACTTTCATATATATTGCTTAGTAACACCGTTGATGAGAAATTCTCTCATCTCACTAACACTTCTGTTGTCATTTATACCATTCCAACTTCATTGTAAATGATTTTTTTTTTTGAGTGTTAATGAAACCTTCTTTTGCAACCCAAAGGAAAACAAGACTTTAATAACTTGTTCCCAATGATTTTCGGGTACTACGACGTATATATATTATAAATTTACGTGTAGAGGCAAGGAACAAAATCCGTTGTAGTCTAGTTGGTCAGGATACTCGGCTCTCTCCCGAGAGACCCGGGTTCAAGTCCCGGCAACGGAATTTTTTTTCCCACATTTTTCAACAGCCCTTGTAAAGCTTCGTATGACAAGTGGCTTTTTAAGGCCCAATGAGCCCTATCGCACTCATTGCTTTCGAATAAGTACCTCTCAGGTCCAGCCCTATCCTAGGGGTAGCTGGCTCGTAACATCACCACTTATTCCCGGATAATTTCACGTTAGGAACTTTGTTATACGTTCACCGACATTTTTTAATAAAAAAAAATCAAAATGATTCGTTTTAAGTGCCATTTTGTCTTCATTTTTTTTTTCCTTTTCAAAATAAACGTTTTTTTTTGCATAAAATAATCCTTTTGCTTTCAACAAAACGTAAAGATGATAGTGTCCCATGGTTTTCACTTGCTAAAATACCTAAATAATTATATAAAACTGTGTACGAAAACTCAAAGAAATAAAGCAGAAGTGTATGTTAATAAAGTGACATTCGATTCATTAGTTATCAAGTTAAGTTTTCAATAAGAAAATAAAATAATATTACTATGCGTTAAAATAAAATTATAGTGAATAAAATATCAAAGAACCGGACCAACTTACTATCATAAACGATACTACAAAATCCACATTTCAAAATACGGGGACATCTCATAATTCCCTTGGTCTGCTAGCTCTCCAGAACGCAGCCTACTTAAAGATGTGGAGCACCAAGTTGGTGGCCATTATATACCATGTCATATATAACACCACATATATTTAAAACTATATATTGATAGGTTCATCAAGTTGGTGGCTACAGGTATATTTTATCTTAAATTAGAAAAAAAATGTAAAATAATATATGATTTTAAAAATGCAAACTTATTGAATGTAAATAAAAGGTGCAGCTAGCTAAGTTGTTTTACAAGTCACCATACCTGCCACATTGAAGAAACATAGTACATACTTTTATTATGTGACAGAAAAAGCTCCACCTCACTTTCACTATTTATATAACATTAAAATTACATCTTAATTCATTTGTAAAAAAATATAAAATGAGAAAAACAGCTGGCTGGCAGAGGAGAGGAGGGTGAGGTGTCCAAACTGAAAGGGTAAGTGGCACCACCACTCTCTCTTTCTTTTACTTCCTACCTCCTATTTTACGGTTTGCCACTCCCACTTTCCTCGTGCCGCTCCTCACAGCTTTTCCGCATCTCACGCGCTCCCCTGCTCAATGCTCGTGACTCTACCACACCAGTCGACGGGTACGATCCACCACGCGGAGTGTCCCGCGCGTAGAGTTTTCGGAGGGTGCAAGAGTAATTTCACAATGCTTCAGAATAAAGAAGCAAGAACACTTGTTTCTGAAGTAACCGCACTTTCCATTCCCAACACAGCATCTTTTAATCCACAACAAACATCTCATGTGCTCGCCCCCACCCTATACCCTCATCGAGACCGTTGATTAAAGCAGATATGTAAATCAACGGCGCGGTACAAAAACTTGCTGCTATTCTCGATGATGCGTATGTACTAGAGGATCATAACCGTTAAATCCTGTTTTATTTTTCATTTTCAGTCTTTATTTTTTTCGAGTGCCAGTAGTACAGCAAGCAAGCCAAGCGAAGCAGATTGAAAAATGGGAGGAGCTTTGTTGGACCATATTTTCTCACTCACTTTCTCGACCATGGTAACAACACTTTCTCTCTCTACATTTTCTTGCTTGCTTCGTTCCTTCGTGTATAATCATATCTCCACCATCTTCTTCGCACATTGAACACTTTCTGATTATTTGTTTCCTCAATGTTGTTGTGGTTTGATTGTGGCTGGGTTTCTTTGGAGTTTCGGGACCGTAGGTTTTGGGCTTGAGAGGGCCACATTCGTCAGGTATGTTCCAGATCTGGTCTGATCTAGTGTTTATAGGGCTCGTTTCACTTCAAATTTGAGTTCATAAGGTTTGTTTGGTCACTAGTTCTGTGTGCTTTGATTTTTTTCTCTGTAATTTTGTTCATGATTGTTGTCGGTGACATTTCCCAGTGAAATGCTGTTTGTTTGTTTAATTGTTTTCATTTTTGATGCATTGGTCATTGTTTACATCTTGTAACTGCGTGTGTAGTTTGGAAATGCTTAATTTATGTGGAAATGCGTATTTGTTAGCGGGGACTAGGTTTAATTGAGTCAGCTGTTAAGGATATAATTTGACTTAGTTTTGGATCTAGTACATAGTTGATATCAATATGTCTGAAATGTAATTCTCTGTTCAGTAACTGATGAAATATAAGAATTCCCCAATTTGACTAAAGTTTGGTGATTATTTATTTGTTATATGCAAATAAGAAGATAAAAGTACTTGAATTTGCAAAACATTAGATTGGGGTTTACAGTTTTATGTAGCTGGCAATCAATTTGATCTAGTAGTTTGGCTCGGTTCATGTTGGTGTTTTGCATATTCATCATCATGAGTTTACAATCTGTTCGTTGTTTAACTTTTCTTTTATGTGTGTATGTGGAGCTTTAGCACCTTCAAGATATTATAGTTCTGAGTTTATGATTGGTTTCTTGGTGGTTGCTGATGGGTTACCATCAGCAATTGCCAAAGGCATTATAAACTATTTTTTTTCCCTACTGATATTCCAATCTTACTACAATGTATGTGAAATGAATATTGGAAAACTGTTTGATATCATTAGGAACCCATGTATGTAACCTACATCAATCCTTACCCCTCCCCTCCCCTCTAGAGAAGTACCCATGGCAATATGATAAAACCATTGTTTGGTTGTTTGAGTATGATTATGTTGTGGCAAACGAAAACTGTATTTGAATATGGTTTGAGCATTTTATATGTTCTTGAAAACGTCTTTTCATTATGCTTTATTTGATATACATTTGTGCATTTGAGAAATGCAGGGGAAAGGGTTCAGCTGTTTGTTCTTCTGTTCTGTTGCCTGTCTACAATGGGTAAATCACCGGGAAAGTGGATAAAGACTGTACTATTTGGAAAGAAGTCATCCAAATCAAATATTTCAAGGGGAAGAGAGGTATGATAAGATAACTGATTCTCTGATACAATTTTTACTCATATGTTTGAATATCAGTAGTACAGTGTTGTTTTTGCCTATGCAGTCCCGAATTCTCTTTCAGAGGATAGGGCCATTTCCCATTCCAACCTCCACTGTTAAAATTTCTAGTGTGTTTGTGGCATCATAAGAACTTGTATATTCTGTTATTCTCGTCTCCTTCTACATGAATGAAGGCAAATAATAGGTTGGCAAGCTCATACTAGCTGATATATAGCCATTGTTCCAAAACTCGGGAGATCTCAGGAAATTTAAGCCTTCGAGACTGAGAAGTGAGTACCGATGGGAAACTCGGTCA
>JAYMSW010001085.1:0-18018 GCA_036897725.1 Erodium texanum | reverse complement strand
AAATGAGAATGGAGAGGGAAGATGCAATTGACATATTAAAGGGCTGTGGTTTTAGGGCTGAACTTGCACTCAAAGTGCTCACAGAAAAATCCCTCATCAAAATAACTGAGGATCGGGCTCTGTGGATGCATGATCAACTTAGGGATATGGGAAGGCAAATTGTTCAAGAAGGAAAGCTTGATGATCCTGGTATGCACAGTAGGCTCTGGGATCAGAATGAAATCATGACTATCTTGAAGAACGACAAGGTATGGATCCTAGCTAAATAATCGATCCTGTTATTTGTTATTCAGTGTACCTTCTCAAGTAGTTTATACATTTAAAGTTTAGAATCAAGTTCATTGATCTGGTATTATGTAAAAGATGTCTGGTTTTGATTTCTACTTTATTACTCCAGTCAAATAATGCTTTCAAAATGTTTTCCATATGGTTGATGTTAGGGAACGAGATGTATTCAAGGGATCACCCTTGACTTTGAAAGCAAGATCCTGGCAAAGCATCCAAGTGGTGAGGCAATATCATGGTATAACCTCAAGACACAACCTACTTTTTTCTCTTTAGCTTCATATATTAAGGAAGTGTATAAAAAGTATGTTGAAGGGGAAGTTGATGAGGAGAAAGAAGTGATGCTTTTCACCAAACCCTTTGAAAAAATGGTTAATCTGAGATTACTCAAGATTAATCATGTGAAGTTGGAAGGGAAGTTTATGTATCTACCAGGTGAACTGAAATGGCTGCAGTGGAAAGGATGTCCCTTGAAATCCCTTCCTTCTGATTTTTGTCCCAAGGAACTTGCTGTGCTCGATCTCTCTGAAAGCAAAATCGAACAACTATGGGGTTGGACTTGGTGGTATGGTAATAAGGTATGGTCTCTACTTTAGGGCCTTGGAAATATTTATTATTTCATTCACTTTCTTCATTTTAGATAGAGTGCATTTCTTTGCAGAATGGAAATAGGGAAATTTTATCAATATGAAAATGAAGCCCTGAACATGCTACCAAAAGGTTTTATAACATAATTGGAACAAATTAAATTCTCTAGAGTCAACAAATACTCTTGCTTTTGATAAATCAATCTTGATAATAATCAAGAAAGTCAAGTGGTAATACCCCTTACTTCTACATAAGTAAGGTTGATGCTTACCAAAACTTGATACAAAGAAATTGCCGTATCTAAAAAAAAACTGAAAGATTATAGGGCTCTTCTCTTTGATGTTATGGTTATTTTTAGCCTCTTAAGGAACCCTATCCGGGGATAATGGGTTTATTTTTCAACTTTGCTCTAAAATTTCAATGAAAGATGTCTCCCTCCTCATCTTGCATTGTCATTTCTAATTTTGAATGAGTATGAGATTCTCATAAATTGAACTAGTTTTTTTTTTAAAGATTGTCGCATATTATATATCAACTGCAAGCTATACATAACAGCTATTGAAAGATCAAGGCAAAAACCCTCACAAAACCTAGACTTGGTGGGAATTAAATTTCTGCAGTCAGATTCTCACAAAACATAGTTCACGTACCACTTATAACCAAACTAGACCTAAATGAAAGGACCTGAAACATAATAGATCACTTAAGCCATCCTTAACCACGACAGAAAAGATCAAACTAAGACTGACACGAAAAGAACCTACTAATAATGACACTAATAACTAGACTAATTAATACTTTTATTTTTAAATTATGAATTAATTAATAATCCTTAACTTACCCTCCCCCAACAAAACATGGCTTTTTGATTACATGTTTTTAAACTCTTGGCGCAGACACAAACCTCATAAAACTGAAACCCTCCTCTAGTCTCTCTCGCGACGACATACTATATCACAGTTGAGAGAGAGAGAATAGAGATGCTTCTTCACCAATGCGCAGTGCTGAGTGATTGTATTTCTTCTGCTTCTGAGTCTGTGGTTCGAACAAGGCCATTTTCAGGCTCCTACCCAGTGCCTCCTTCCCATGCCTTGTCCAAATCTTCATTTTCGGCGACGAAGCAGCATCGCCAACTTCACACTCCAGTCACGGCCTCTTCTGCCAGGTTCGGTTTCGAGCCACCCTTTCTCACTCACACTACTTTGTTCGCGTTTCTCACACCAATATGATTTTTAGGAATAGCAAGAACAAAAATGAAAGACCCTTCTTTTGGAACCGAATAAAGGACCTTTCCAGTGCGTTCACTGCGATGATTCGAGTGTATCACATTGACCATGTCTATTGATTATCATGCTAATTACTTTAATTACATAACTCGTTCTCTTATTTTAGTTATTGGCTGGTAGAACTGTAAGATTCTTATTTGTGTGGATTGTGTAAATGATGCTTCCTATTTACAAATTCGTTTACTTTTTGTGTTAATTGTCATCCGGGATTTGATTGTTGTTCCGGGCAAGTTAAGTCTTTAGAATTAAGTTGTTGGTTTAACACATTCAACTCTGGTTTATGTTTTTTTCCCCCTTATATAACCTTACTCAGTAACTTTATCATGTGTATACGTAGGGTTGATGATTCTAATTCCCGTGGACCCTCTGAAATTGTAGTCGGTGTCCTCGGAGGTGGACAGCTGGGGCGTATGCTTTGTCAAGCTGCTTCTAGAATGGCAATCAAAGTCATGATTTTGGATCCACAAGAGAACTGCCCTGCAAGTGCACTCTCATATCAGCATGTTGTTGGGAGCTTTGATGACAGTGCTTCAGTTCGGGACTTTGCCAAGAGGTTCGAATCTATGGGCTTGTTGTACATCATGTTTATATGTTCTATTTTATCAAAGATCAATGTTTCTGCTTGATCATCATATTATTTATAGATGAATGACTTCTATACTAGTTTGAATTTCCTTCCCATTTCCTATTAACTAGATGTGGAGTATTGACCGTTGAAATTGAACATGTGGGCGTTGCCACATTAGAGAAGCTCGAGCAAGAAGGAATAGATTGCCAACCTAAAGCTTCAACTATCAGAATAATCCAGGTTACTCATCATACTTGATCTTTAAGCATTCATGTGTCTGATTCTTTCTCAAAAGAAGACTCTTAATATGTTTCTTTCAAGACCACATCTCTCCTTTTGAGTTTTGTTGTTTTACAATACTGTTTCACATTAAGTTTAGCTTTACTTTACATACATATTTGATTAATTGTGTTATATTACTTAATGATGAGCGTTGTCTAATGCACCTATTGCAGGATAAATATCTACAAAAAGTCCACTTTTCACACCATGCCATACCGCTTCCTGAGTATATGCAGGTCAGCTACTAGGTTTTGGTTCATCCATTTGCATATTTTCTGGTGGGTAAGTTAAGGATATCATAACCCATATATGATGGATGTGTCCAAGACAGATAGATGATCTCGAAGGTGCCAAGAGAGCAGGTGGCTTATTTGGCTATCCTCTCATGATTAAAAGCAGAAGGTTAGCTTATGATGGGCGTGGAAATGCAGTTGCTCGCAGTGAAGAGGAGCTTTCTTCCGCTTTAGATGGTTAGCCTTTTAGTACTATATCTTCAGTAATAGTGAAACAGTTCTCCATACAGGACTGCTGTCAGTTTGTCTTGTTGATGATATGTACGTACATAGCTTTGAATATCATATGCTTTCCCAGGCCATATCTACTTGCAGGATATCCTCTATTTGGTGATCTGTATGATTTGAAACATATACTTCGCCTTGACCTCTGGTTAACTTTTGCAGCTTTGGGAGGATGTGGTCATGGTTTATATGTTGAGAAATGGGCGCCTTTTGTAAAGGTATATATCATGTATGTTTAACTCAAGTACTGATGTACATACAGATTACTGATTATTTTGGTCATCATACAATTAGAACTAAATATGTTGCTTGAACTATGAAAATGCTATCCTATGTCAAACCACCATTTGTTTTTGATTTTCTGTGAATCATTTGGAGCCATCTGATTATCTGCATACACGTGCTTACTTGAGAATTATTTAGAGTAAAACTATATTTGGTCATTCAACATTAGCTTAAGCTTTTAGTTGAGTTGGTCCTTTAGTAATACTGAAATTTTAGTAGTTTACCTTTAAAATATTTCATTGTTTTGACTTTGTTAGAGTCACTACCACTTGGCTCACTGGCAGATACGAGTTGCAAATACACTCTTTTACGTACTTCCAACACTGAAATTCATGTGTATGAGCTCCCATATTAATCAATATGGAGGAAAAAAAAGATAGAATCTTAGGCTGCCTGTTGAGGTCTAGGAAGTGTTTCTTTCTTTTATGATTCTAGTGGTGTATCTTTAGGATATATATCACTTCTTTGTTTCAAGGATATGTGCCATAGATCCTTTTGTATGACCACAGTGCCATAAATATTGTTGATTCCAAAAATTTAGAGAGTGCTGGCAGAAATACTTTTATTTGATGCAATATGGCAATTATTTCAAAACTTGTGCATCCATTTTAAGAAGATGCACCTAGTGCCCATGTTGGAACTGTTTTGTTTGTGTATTTGTGGTATGCTTAAAAGTAGCAGACAATATCTTATATTATTTCGTCATTTCAGGAGTTGGCTGTTGTTGTAGCAAGAGGAAGAGACAATTCTATATTGTGCTATCCAGTTGTTGAAACTATTCACAAGTTAGTTGTAGATTCAGTATTTACATATTTGTCAGTAGATGTTTCTTTAAGGGATGCATCCCTCTGATGATACAAATATTAGTAATACTCATCTTCCTAACTTTAAATTTGGTTTAATTTCTTTTGGTTTCTATAGAGAAAACATATGTCACATAGTCAAGGCCCCTGCTGATTTGCCATGGAAGATTCAAAAACTTGCCACTGATGTGGCATATAAAGCTGTCAGTTCACTAGAAGGTGCTGGTGTTTTCGCAGTTGAGCTGTTTCTGACAAGTGATGGTCAGGTTGTATTTTGGCTTCTATATTACTCTGTGTGTCATGCTTGCTTATCTATATCACTCCCTCCGTCCCAAACTGATCCCTTAGTTCCCTGAATAAGGTCTACTTGCCTTTTTAGGAATTTAATTATGCATGAATTACCAATAATATCCTTTTGATGAATTAGCTATAACCAAAGTTTTAAAAGGTGGAATCGGGAACCAAGGCGTTTCCCTTTGGTGTAAGCTTTGAGGCGTAAGCGTCAATAGTAACAATAGTAAATTAAAAAAATATCATGAAGATCATAACATTCATTAAAGCAAAAGTTTTAAATTGATGGAGGAATAATAGATTTAAAATCTAAACATAAAGAAAACATATTCCGTGTTCGATGTCCCTTGTTTTTTTCACCTTCACTCCTCCTAACTTAAAATTCAGCTACTAAAAACATAAAATATAACAAAAATCAGCATCGATACTAAGATAATAGCGCACTAGATTAGTAAATCTGTAAATGAAATATTTAATCATTTACCTATATGAAAAAAGAAAGTGGAAGGATGGAGAGAAATAAGAGAGGAGTGTTGCCATGATTTAGGGAGATGAGGGTGAAGATAAGGAGTCTTGCTGTGAGAGTGTCTATCTTTAAGGTATTTAGGGTTTTATTTATCTTTTTAAAAAGAGGAGTGTTGCTTTTACTGATCTATATATATATATGTGTGTGTGTGTGTGTGTGTATATATATATATTTATTTTTTGTGTTTTTTGCTTGACAGATTTTATTAAATGAAGTAGCTCCTAGACCTCACAACAGTGGCCATCACACAATTGAATCTTGCTTGACCTCACAATATGAGCAACATTTGCGTGCTGTTATTGGTCTTCCACTTGGTGATCCCTCAATGAAAACTCCAGCTGCTATTATGTATAATGTACTGGGTGAAGAAGAGGTAAATTTTGTTTTTGCCTATTTATATCCTTCTTTTGTCTGTTGCAAGAACTACCAGCATGGTGGTGCCTGTATGCATGATTACATACTATCAGTTATGGCTTTGTAAATAATACCTATGAGAGTTTGCACCTAGAAGATGAGAATTTTTGGTCTGGATTTAAGAGAATAAATAAATAAAACAACACTGTTTCTTGGACTTCTGGGTACAGTTTTGATTTAGTGCTGACTTTGCTAAGACTGTCAATGTTAAATAATTGATTTGTATAGAATATGAATGCAGCCACACAGTTAAGTCTTGGGGAATTAATTTTCATTCATTTGAAAGGGAACTTTCAATTCCTATTTTTTATCTCTCATTTTCCTTTACTATTTGGATAATGTTTTTTTTTTGGAAAAAGTTTTATACAAAATGAGTTCATCAAACTCAATATCTACTTTAAAATGCATCTAAGTTTAGCATGGGTTCTTTAGAGGGCATTATTTTCAGACATTTCGTTCCATTACCTTTGTACTCAACCAAGAATTGAATAGTTATACAAAATATCACACTTTCAGGGGGAGGCAGGCTTCAACTTGGCTCATCAACTACTTGGAAGGGCGCTTTCTACCCCAGGAGCTTCCATTCATTGGTATGACAAGCCAGGTACATTACTTTAACATCCTTCATCTTCATCCTTGCTCTGCCCACCAAGCAGCAATTACCTGAATAATCATGTCATAATGCTACAACAGAAATGCGAAAACAACGTAAGATGGGTCATATAACCATTGTTGGCTCTTCTTTGGGCATCATTGAAGCACGGCTAAATTCAATGCTGAAAGGAGAAATTTCAGATAGCCATTCTGCTGGTAAGTTACATTGGCTAGTTAGTAGTACTTAAAAAATTGAGCCTCAGCTTGACGTGTTCTTGCATTTTGTTTCATTTTAAGTTTCATTATGAGGATTTCAAATGAAACATGTTATATTTAAACTGCATTTTCTCTCCTCCTATGTTTTCTTGATGCAGCCGCTCCACGAGTTGGAATCATAATGGGTTCAGATTCTGACCTTCCTGTCATGAAGGAAGCTGCGAAGATTCTGAATATGTTTGGTGTTTCTTATGAGGTTACTTTTTCAAGAATTGATTCACTTTTGGAGAAAAAAAAGTTTTACCAGTCATTAAATGCATTATATAGCTAACCATACATAAAATTGCAGGTAAAAATAGTTTCAGCACACAGAACACCTGAATTGATGTTCTCATACGCTTCGTCTGCAAGGGAGAGAGGCGTTCAAATCATCATTGCCGGTGCTGGCGGTGCCGCTCACTTGCCGGGTTAGCTATACAAAACTCTGTTCTATATAGAAGTAGGTGGGTATTTCGGTCCATAATGTTTCTTATTAGAGATTAATTACGCTATGGTTTGCAAATCAGGTATGGTAGCTGCACTCACTCCCTTGCCTGTTATCGGTGTCCCTGTGCGCGCCTCTGCATTGGATGGACTCGATTCGCTCTTGTCAATCGTGCAGGTACCATTTTCTACCACAATATTTTCTAATTTGACTTTCACTTTAGTAGCCCAAGTTCCTTGCAACATAGCTGCCTTTACAATACAGACGAGAAATGCAAGTTCATATGCTCCTATAAGCAGATTGTTTGAATATATAAAGGGGATGTAATTGCAAAAAAAAAGTACCATGCATGCTAAAAAAGAGGTATTCAGTTTTTTGCAAATTGTAACCAGCTTCTTTGGTAATGGTAAAAAAGAGTCCAGAACTTGTCTTTTTTGTCGCACCTTGTGTAAATTTGTTTCAATATGACAATTTTGCCCTTGAAACTTTAAATTCAAAAAATAATAAGTAATAAACAAAGCAAAAATAGAATTTTCATCTCCCTTAATTGCACAGATGCCACGCGGTGTTCCTGTTGCAACAGTTGCAATAAACAACTCAACAAATGCCGCTTTGTTGGCTGTGAGGATGTTGGGTTCTGGCGATGAAGATCTACAAGCAAGGTATGGACTTTGTTAAGAGTATGTTTACTGATACTGAAACGAGAGACTTACGATTCTGTGATGTGACTTCGTTGTTAGGTGCAGGATGATGCAGTACCAAGAAGACACCAAGAACGATGTCTTGGTCAAGGCGGGGAAGTTAGAGAATGCTGGTTGGGAGGCTTATTTGAATCCTTGAGCTCAAAGGACAAAAATCACTTACAATCGCTTACATTTTGATCGAAGATTTCACTAAGAGCTCTAATATTTGATGTTTCATTACAATTTTGTTGTTGGAATGGCCGATTTTTCAAGTCCGGCTAGTGCTTATGTTGAGTAATTCATGTCTCTGAGATATGATTTCAAATTCAAAAGTTGATTAAGGAACCGCTCAAGCTAATTTGTTAAATAAGTTGAATCAAACTCAAATTTAATTATTTGTTCGTTGAAATGATATGAATTTGATATTTTGAACTTGTTGAAGCCCGAATTTGGATATATTCTGAACTTGTTGAAGCTCGAACTCGATCAACTTGACAGATGCAATCAAGTCAGTAAAGAAGTAAATGAATGATCAGGGAAGGGATGGAGACAGGTGTTGCCAGTTTCGGCCTGTCTCGTACACGTGGCAGTCGTTACTTGGAGTGACAGGGCTCTATTATTATTATAGGCCGTCCAGAACACGTGGCGCTACAACAACGGTCAGTAACATTTGACATTTTTGGACGTAGTAAAGTGCAGTTAGTTACATAGGCTTTGCCCAAAACACGTTCGCTACCTACGCCGCTTAGGACGGCAAAATGTCCACGAACGGAAATGGTGTACCCGATATTTTTATGGCTATTTTTCATCAAGTTCCTCCACGTGTTACCTCCTACAGACCATGTACGTGTCATATCAAGTGCTCCACGTGTCTGCT
Source organism: Erodium texanum (assembly GCA_036897725.1). Lineage (NCBI taxonomy): Eukaryota > Viridiplantae > Streptophyta > Magnoliopsida > Geraniales > Geraniaceae > Erodium > Erodium texanum. Next base: position 9,318 of record JAYMSW010001085.1, on the reverse strand, counting down.
ACTTAACACAACGAACTAGATATATAGCATGTAATAACTAACCAGATCACGGCGTCATGAAGCACGTGGAGGGCTTAAACACAATGGACGGCGATCTGAGTGCGACCAACGCAGGCCCACGATGTACCCTCGCAACAACGTAATAAGTATGTAAATGGTATGAACGCTAGAATGTCTCAAAAGTTAAGGTTTGGCCTTTTTTGATTTTAGCTAGAGTTTGAAATAAAATAATAATAATCAATTATTCCTTTTCATTTCATTACTCGTAAGAGAGATATACCACTTTAATTATTTTGAGTTGCCATACGAGTAAAATTAAAAGAAAATTTATTATTTCATCATCAAAATATGGGATATGAGAACTCATTGATAGTCTAGTGACATAAATATTTATTTTTTGTCAATTTTAATTGACAATACAACCTTTTATTATTGTCTAAATGTAAGTGATGTTCATATATTATATCAACTATAAATATATTTATAAAAAAAAAATAATTGAGCTTACATATTAGAAACGTTATAGAATTGATAAAAATAACAATTGATACAGTTAACATTGAATGAATGTAGCTCGTATACCACTTAAAACTAAACAGAAATTAACATTAACAACATACACGATTAGAATACACTAACAAACACCACATATTTGTACAATCTCAACCTCATTCATCCATTGTGTGATTCAAACTCATGACATCAAAAAGAAAACATACTTGACTATTCGACCAAACCTAACAAGCATAACACAACTTAAGAACATATTATGATATGAATTATACTCTCAAAAGTGATTAATCAAATAATAATTCATTGTTTCCTCTAGATTTTGTGTCGAGAAGACTTTGATATTAATTTGTTGACATGGACAAAAGTAGAATAAGGACATTAATTCTATTCATATGTGCTGGACATGTGGCAAATCATTTAACTTGATTTGTCATTGTACAGCCACGACAATAACTTGGAAATGAGCTGGACTAGAACTGATGATGAATCACAAAGTTATTGACAACTCTAGACGATCTTATTTATGCATGCACCAAACCAATATCTACGTACACTTCCAAGATATCTTCCATGATTGTATTTGTGATGTATAGAACGAATCAATCAATTCATTAGATTAGATACGACTCAGTGAATATTATTATTTTTAGATATTACATTGTTACCAAAGGTAGTTCAATGAAATTGTTTCGTATTGAGATATTTCAAATTAATGTTTAATTTTTTGTTGTTGGCTATCTATCATTATTACTTCACAAACTTTCTCAATCTTTCAGTGATGCATTGACCCCACGTATGATTTTAAATTTCTGCAAGACCCCACGTATCAAAGTTATTGACAACTCTAATCATTACGATCTCCTAAAGAATGATCTCTTTCTTTCATGCTTGAAGTCACCCGTCACATTATGTTTTTTTTTATATTATATTTGGTTTCATCTGGTTAAGTAATATATAATTTCTCTTTATTCAGAGTTTATTGTAGATTTGTAGTAATAATTACCCATTAAATATATAATCCGTAATATCATTGTCTTGAATGTTTAATAATTGATATGTATATCTCCATAATTGATATATTATATAAGTGACATTTATTTTTAAAAAAAATCACTTCTTCAATTTTTTCAATAACTTAGCAACTACTCTTGAAAATAAAATTATGTCAATCTTCTGTCTAAAACTAAAAATAAATGATTTTAGTTATAAAAAGATAGGAAAATTACGCATATCCATTCTGAACTGTGACTTATTTTTATAAATTTATCATGAACTTAAGACTCGTTCATATGACTATAGTAAACTATTTTTAAGATTCATAGAACTCTAAATATTAAAACTAACGGAAAAAAATTGAATTTTGATGACATACAAGTTATGTGACTCTCAAATTTCTTAAAATAATAATTATGCCCTTGCTATATAGTAACTAAATTTAATATTAAATAAAAATGAAGAAAATCCTTAATATTAAATAAAAAATATATAAAAGCCCAAAAAAAAGTGAATCTGAACATCTTCCCCGCCGCAACTTGCGTTTTTCGTTGGCCTCAATTGCGTTTTCTCTGGCATCTTTTCTAACAATGGACTTGGTCAGCAAGGGAACACAGATATGTGTCTTTGCTCTTGAGCTCGTCGATCCGACGAACCTCCGTGGTTGTTCCTATGAGCTGCAAGTGGAGCTCCCTCACCGACGACTAGAATAAACTTCTCTGTTGGGACTTGTATTGCGCTTAGGGTTTGGGTCGAAATTAACCGGCAAGGTCCATGAGTCCGAGCCCGCATTTGGGGAAATCGGAGGTGTGGAGCCGAGGCTTCATGACACTTCGATTTCTCTGACGAGAGGAATCAACATCGCAACTCGACCAAGATGTAGTGGATGAAAATCTAGAGGTCGCATTGGTGGCCGGATCCTGGAGATCGTGTCAACGAAATCGATGCCCAGCAACATCGCAACTCGACCAAATTAGTAGATCTGGAACATTTGCAGAAATCCGACCAAAAATATGGACGAATCGATCACATTCACCATCCTTCGAGCCAGTCCGGCATTTGTCGGAGAAGATTTAAGGTGCATCTTTGCTGATACCGTGCTCGAATTAGCCGAAGAATACGCGTCTAGCGAGGCTGTAGATAGGAAGAAGACGATGACGTCATCTGTCCTCTTATTTTCCATTCGATTTTTTTAAATAAATTTATAAAAAAACTAAAAATCTGAATTTTAATAATTATTAAATATAAAAAAAGTAGTAAAAAGTTATAAAGATTAAAAGTTTTAGTCAAAAAATTAAATTTATTTTTTTTTAAAAAAAAGCTTTTCAATTTGTAAAATTTTGTAACTAAATTTTCTTCAGAATATATTTTATTTTTATTATGAAAGAATAGTTTAGACATTCTACCTCAAATATAACAGAATTGATAACAAAGAACTTTAAAAATAATTTATCATAATGATACCAAGTTTATAATGAGTTTGTAAAAATAGATAATAGTTTAAGATAATTGTATAGGTATAGATAATTTTCCCTAAAAAGAAAATTAAATCATTCCAATAACAAAGTTAGACAATTACTTTTTATTTTTTATTCGTTCCACTTGTGTTTCTTGAAAGATGATCCGACGTAAACAGAGTGCCACTAGGTAGCTAAGCCATTAGCAAGAGCTCGAGCCTTGAAGAAGCAACTTGAGCATGAACATGTCACACGTCAGCATAGCTATAAAGAACAGAGCCGCCAAGCTCCACTTGACCTTCTAGAACTTTCTTTAAAACGCTCAAAAAGTGCGTTTAATTATTGTTCAATCTTTATGAGCGTGGTTTGTAAAACTCTCCACGGTCGTTTCGTTTTGTTTTCTCTCACAAACAAAAACAACATTTTGATTCTCTCTCTACAAACCCAACGAAGCAGAGAGAGAGAGGGAGTTGGGCGCCAATGAAACGCTATTTATATATCTGTCTGCTCAATACCTGTAGATAGCTTCAGCTTCATCTTTTCCATTTTGCTTTCTAGGGTTCTTTAGTTTCCCAGATTCTCAATTCTCACGGTAAGTCAAACCCAATTCCCTTTTCTCCTTGTTTGCTTTCCTGGAAATCTATACTTCAAAAATGCATTTTTTATGTTGATAGCTTTGCTTTTTTGTTTGTTCGTTTTGTTGCTTATTGGACCTGCTTTTAGGTTGAGCTTCCTTTACTCACAAATTTCCCTGAATTTAAGCTGCTCTCATTCACAATCCTCCCTTGTTCTGTTCTTTTGAAGCTACTATGTGTTTTGGCTTTTTGTTTCTGATTTCTGGTTTCAATTTGAATTGGGTTAATTTGGTATTTTCCAGAGTTCAAATTTAAATTCTCTTTTAACTTTCCACATTTCTGGTTGGAATGGAAAAGATGATATAGGATACTGAAGTTTACTATTACTGTACTGTCTATCATGGCTATTGCCTTATTTGTGATTCAGCTACTTCCATGAATGTGCCTCTATTTCCAGCTCTGGCTCTTAACTTGTGTATTTTCAATTTCACTGTTCTTGCAGAAAAATTATTCCTTGCTTTGACCCATTAGTTCTGTTGATCCTTTACGATTCATAAAAAGGTGAGTTAATCTTATCTTCACCATATATTATCTTAGGATGGGTGTGCTGAAATTTATCTCTCTTTTTTGTTTAGGTTTCTTCTTCTTTTAATGAAATAGAAGTTTTAGTAGCATTTTTTTGTAACCTCTTGGACTTAGTGGCCAACTAGTTCTGCTTTGCTGGCTGGACATTTGATTACTTGTCATCATAACATGATTATCCCATAATATATCTTCTGGTTTTCCATGTAATTGTTTTGTACATTGTTTGAATTTCCTGTCATTTGAAAAATCAATCACCTTATTGCTTCACCAGTTGGTATCTGTAGCTATATTCTGTTCATGAACCCAAACACTGTTTGTTTGGTACAAGAGAGCTTACATAGGAGTATCTACATTAACATGGTAAAGGGCGATTGACTTCAGTTTACCTGGGTTGACAGATATATTAAGGATGGGATGTTTGGTTTCAACTCCCAAAGATTCTGGAGGAAATAGAAGGAGGCCTGGAAATATTGGTGATGTTGCTGTCTATGTTCCTGGTTTACGAATTCCTAAACCCGTTGATTTCTCTCAGTCGCTCGGTGATCACTTGTCAAAGAATTTTGTGGAACACTTGTCCGTCCTTAGAACCCGGATAGTGGTAATGGCTGGTCAAGAAGCTCCAACAATTACTAGAACGAGGAAAAAAAATGCAACCCAACATGGTTCGTTGTAGCAAACCCCCTTTTCTCTTGAATTCGTTGGCTCAATTATTGACGTGTTCAATGTAATTGCTGACAGGGGGCTCAACATTAGCTGATCTTCTGCAGGCTCTTGAAGATTATTTGCCTGTCCTTTTGGGATTAGTTAAGGATGGTAATGCTTTTGTTCATGTCATGCTTATTACAATTTACCCGCTTTTGTGAGCAAAAGTGTTAAAGTATTGGGATTTTGTGGTGTGCAGGGAACAAGCTACAACACAAAGTAGAATTTGTTTGGATAAACCAGGAGGATGATGCAGAGGTGGGAGTATGGGCTGGGTCTATCAAATATACTCTTTTTACTGCTGCAAGTATATGGGCTTTGAGAATTGTGATATCTGATATGATCCATATTATGTGCAGGAGACAGCCATGGCTAATGCTTGGTATGAGGTGTTGTCAGTTTTGCACTTAATGTCGATGCTATTGTTATCACAAGCCAACTTGTTACTTCTTCCACGAACATCTGCTGATGGTTATCAGCCTAAAGTATCAGAAGGTAGGCACATATCAATTTGCTACCACTTGCTTGGTATGAATTTACTGTTTATTAAGCTGCACATGTAGTGGAATTAGTTCTTAACTGATGATTACATGTAGCAAATAAGATATTTTATTCTATTATACAAACATGCGCACATCATCTTTTTGATCTTGAACACTTGTTGACATAGGAAGTTGCTTTTATACAGCTTTTCTTGTGGCAGGGTAAAAGTTACGTTTTTTTTTATTTTCTGGCAATAAAAAAATGATTCGGGTTGATATAACTATTCAAAATATTAACAAATTTAAGCTCGGCTTTTTATGATTGAAATGCAACATTAAATGGCATTTGAATAGCACAAAAGACAATTTTGTTAGACTTAGGTGGTTTATCATGTTACTCAAGCTAGACAGCTGGTTGTTTCTTTGGTGATTTATTGTGGTGAGCTAATTGACAGCTTCACAACTCATCTTATCCTAGTTCTTTGCATATCTGATCTTGTTCCGGTTCATGCAAGTACGGATTATTTTCTAATTTTGGGCTCTCTCTTTTTTTTTTTTTACAGAGAGTAGGCGTGCTTCAGTTGATATTTTCTTGAAGGCAGCAGGATACCTTGATTGTGCTGTTCAACACGTTCTACCACAATTGCCTTCTGAACTCAGGTTTATACAGATAGTCTTTTTTTATTTATTTTTATGAAGTGGTACTGCTTTATCTCGTCCCGAAATAATCATCATATTGTTAACCTTGTGACTTTTTTCACTGGTAACAGGAGAGCTTTACCAGTAGATCTGGCAGAAGGAGTTCTTCGAGCAATCTGCCAGCAAGCTTTAGGGCAGGTACTAGCTTGTCGCCATGGTGCCTTTAGTTAATTAAATGTTATGTTCTCTTATTTCATCTTTTCGATACAATGTAAATGTAGGGTGTTGATATCCAACTTGGAATGGCGATTGATAGTACCAAAGCCACTCTTGCTGTGAAGCGAAGGCTGGCATGTGAGATGGTGAAATACTGGCAACAGGTACCCAAGTCTCAAGCTCTCTCTCTTCATTGTCATGAAATGTTACCAACCAAGTCGGTTTTGTAGTCCAATGGTGTGGTTTGTGAGCTTTTTGGGGGTTTTACTTTTTGCTAAACAGGCTCAAGACAACATTATGAACCTTCCGTTAACAAATGGTTGGGGAGAAAAGCATCAGCTCTTTGTAAAGTGGAAACATGCTGAATCAAAGGTATCTTCTTGACTATTCTTGATCTCTTTTTAATATCTATATTTTTCTTACTTCAAAGTCCTCAATTACCACTACTCAATTTAAAATTGGACTACTATACAAACAAGAAAACTGTTTTCCAATTTATAGCATATGGAAAAAATGTGATTATTATCTCAATTGTTTATTTGTACATTTTAAACTAGGCTGCGGCATATTATTTTCATGGTTTGATCCTTGAAGAGGGAAATACTGAGAAATCCCATGGGATGGCTGTGGCTGCTTTGCAAGCAGCAGACGGATACTTCAGAGAAAGTAAAAGAGCATGTGAAGCGTTTCATGCGGCCCTTCCTTTATCAAGGTAATTGCCTGAAATCCTTTACCCTTGCTTGCTCGTTTAGATTCATCCTTTATCGTTTGACGATGACTGGCATTATTTAGGGATAATGGTGATAAAAATACCCTGTATTTTGGACTTCTGCAGGTAGGTACTCTTATCTTCAAATTGTTGCGGGTTGTAGCCCTAAATTTTGTTGCACTTCAGGTCAATCTATTCCAAAATGTCGGTTATGCCATTGAAATTTTAAACTAAAAACAAATAGTAAAAAAAAATCGATTTCCAAAATTTACTATTATAGTCAAAATTTTCATTCTACTAATCTAGTCGAAATAATCAAATTCTGATTTTTTTTAAAACTTCTAATTTTCAAGGGCAAACTCGTCATTTTAGAAAAAAATTTTGACCCGAAGTGCAAGAAAATAGTCCAGGGCCACAACCCACATCGATTTGAAGATGAAAGTACTATCCTGCAAAAAATTGATAGTACAAGTACTTTTTTGCCATTATCCCTGTTTTTATCTGCTGAATTTTACCTCGTATACACAATATAGTTCGACTTTTCCATTATGGCTGATCTATGGCCATTCTCGGTGCAGATATCCACCGCCCTGGGGCACCATGAAGGTTTTAGCCGAGAAAATACCTAAAGATACTTCTAGCAAAGTGCGGATGAATCAGGATCTATATTCTCATGAAAAGTAAGTCCTTTGTTAAAACAGAAATGCACAGAAATGTTTCTTATTCATGGCAAATAGAATTAGAAAAGCTAGATAACAATGTAGAAAGTAATCCATTGCATTGGAAATGTTTCGTTACAGAATCATCGAGACCGCACCAACATTACCTGACTTTGCCCTCGCTCTAAAACCTGATGAGTACAAACTTCCAATGGTGGACCCGTCCTGGAATGAGAACATAAACGTTATATAAGGTGTGGATAATACTTTTCCAGATTGCAGAGATACTCAGAGCGAGCACAACGATTCAACCAAAGTGGAGCGTTCTTGGCCCGTTATATCCAGACCAAGCCTGAGAATAATTTTTTTTCTTTGTGATGCTATCATTTCCAGGTTCTTGCTTGTAAGTGTAACCCACAGATAGAGCAGTTAGGAGTTTGGAAATGGGTGTAATGTTTGAGCCCATGAACGATAGATACTTTTGCCGATCATCAGCAAATAACGCGTATCCGTACTTCTTGTTGATTCAAGTGTCTGTAAAATATAGTATTTGTTTGACAGATAAGATCATAAGAGGAAGCTTTTGATTATACAATTGATTACTGCAAGATTTTCTTTATCAGTGTCTGCATTCCTTTGTGAGTTTTTCAGAGAAGTCTTGATATCTCTAAAAGTGTGTTAAAGTTTGACCCATCTAACACCTAGGATTATAGATTAATCGAGTTCTTGACGAATTGTTGAATATTTGTCTCGAGCTCATTATAATGAAGCTCACGTTGTATTTGAGTTCAAGGGAAGGCTCGTCTGACAAACCAATGTGTTAGTATAGCATATACTTATTACATGGAAATTTCAACATAAGAAGCGTAACCAGATAGACGATAACATGGAAATGAACTTTAGAATCAGAAAAAGTGTACAAGTTTGCCTTTGTCACGGGCCTAACAACGTCAAGATTACCACAGCACAAGCATTCTAACATTCTTCTGAAATATTTTTGAAGTTAACATTCTTATGAGATTCTTGATTCTAAACTGGCAATTTCATCTCAGCAGTAGATGCAAAGAAACCCATACTAACAATGATATCAAGAAGTTGAAATGCTTTTACAATCTCCTTGTTTTGAAGGAATCCGCGAATCATTGTGTTTTAAGAGTAATATCCGTTATCTTTCATAAATCCAAATTTAACTCGAGGGAAATCAGATTTTCCTCTTTTAAATGCTCCGCATCTGAAGATGGACATGACATGAGTATTGGAAAGACATCCCCGAACGACATCATTCACTTTCACGATCACAAACACGTGAAGGATTATTGGAACAAAACGAGCCAATATGTTAGGAGGTTCGATCGATATTAAAGGTTGTCAGAAGAATCGGACTCCTGGGCAGACTGATACCAGCTTTTTTTTTAATATTAGAAATAAGGGAAACGCATTAGAAAAAATAAGAGAGGCGAGTTTCCGGGGTGGAAACAATGCGGCCCCAACCAAGTCCGGTACAAAGAAAGAAAACAAAAGACGCCACCCACCCAGGGGAGGCTACTACGATCCTCGCAGCTGGACTAGTGAACAGTGACACAAGGGACCAAGGCCGAGTGAATCCTCAGGACTCAAAGGGTTTGAGCAATACGAGCCCCCCATCTCTAGAGCGGAGATGGGTTAGCCTCAGTCCTAGCTCCGGAACAATCACTCACAGGACCCAGAGAAAAGAGAGGATACTCTAGCAACCTCAGAGGAAGAGGGTGGGGTGACAAACACCACACCTAGCAAGAGACCATACAAGAC
>JAYMSW010001084.1:0-18023 GCA_036897725.1 Erodium texanum | reverse complement strand
CGAAGGTATTTTTGTCTTAATATAAATATAAAACATAATTTTCAAATATTAAAACATATAAAATAAATAAGACATGTTATGAGGTATAGTTTTTAAAATTTCTCTTATTTTATCAATAACTTCAAAGATATAAAAATTTGTATAATTATTAAACAATATACATAACATTTTTCAAAAATATTTACGTTACATTTCTGTTATTTGATATTTTTCAAATGCTTTATAAAGAGTTGTAATAAAAACATTTATGAATTTATTGAATTAACTAACGGCTTTTATTTCTGGATCTGTGGTGACGTTGTGTTGTGCCTCGAGAAGGAGAGAAACATTTATTGTTTTATATTTATTGAGAAAGAAAAGAGACAAGAATATCTCGGTAACTAAAACACATAGGGCTCGTACACGTAGTTTAATATTGTATTAAATAATACAATAGGTAGCTAGGGGACAGACAATACAAACTAAACGTACGTAAAAAAGGTGTAAATAACCTACTTAAACAAGGGTAATAATGGTCAACAAGTCTCTGCTACTAGCTCTATGTCGGCTCGGCTTGGTTAAGTCAAGTAGCCTTTGAAGACTTGGACTTCAGGCCATGCTCCGTTACTCTAATTTAGTTTGCTCCAAGAATAATTCAACTTAATAATTAATCATATATTTTACATATGAAATTAATAATCATTTTAATGTGCACATGAGTGACCATAAAGATCCTAAAACTAGTTTAGGGGACAGATTTAGATCCTACACCACATTATGTATTGAAATCAATTTGACCTTAAAATTGGATTCTTGCATTCGAGTTTGAAGCTTCAGGTTGGGGAGGGCTCTACTGTTCTTGGTCATTGCATGGGATGTCAGAAAAAAAAAATCAATATTTGAAATAAAAATAGGGTATAGAGAATGAGAGTGTGTGTTGAAAGTGCAGAGTTGACTATTGCTGGTATGAGTTAATGCAAACAATGTACAGTTAAAAAGCAGCAGACAGATCTACAAGTTACCTATATATATTTACTTGTTGTGTCTATGGTAAAAACAAGAAAAACAAAACATTTTAGAAACTGGGAAAGGAAGAGAAGGGAATGAAAAAAGCCTGGGTAGGCTTCTGAGCTGCATGCACAGAGCAGAGCCCAATTGTTTTGATATTGAATTGGAACAAAACATTTTGAAGAAAGGGGTTAATTTATTATTCCCTTTTGTTTGGGTTCCTAATGTCTAATCTCACAAAGTGACTAGTTTAAGCAAGGTGGAGCATAAGACTCAAATTTCATGTTTCCAGTGCAAGAAAATAAAATAAAATAAAAAGTTATTGGATTGAAATCAATGGTGTAGTGTCTTGTCTGTGTGTCTTTTTCTCCACTGGCTACAAACCAACTTTGCAGCCTTTTTCATGTCAGCTGCTGCTATCTGCCAAAGATATAAAAGAACCCACAACCCTTCCCCTCTCTTTGCACCCACTTTTTCCATAACTTTCTCTTCACACCAAAACCCACAAACCCCTCTAATTATCAATAAAGCTAAACCTGTTTCTCTCTTTAAAACAAGCCCCGGAACAAAGAAAAAAAATCTGAGTTCTGTTCTGTACATGGACTTCCATATGAAGCATGAGTCAGAGTTGGAGCCAGAGGTGCAAATGCAATACCCTTGTGCCAAAATGCAAAAACTCCAACTTCACCATCAGCAGCAATATTATGATCAGCCCTCTGTCTCTGCTCTTCCTTTGTTTGAGGCTGAGCCCAAAATCTCCACCAGCAGCAGCTACAGCACAGACCTGTCAGCATTCCCAGATGCTACAGCTACAGTCACAGCCTCTGCTCTCTCCAAGCTTCCCAGTAAGACTTTAAGACTTTTGTATATGTTTCTTGGCATTATTTTGAGAGAGAGAGAGACCCATTAACTGAAGTGTTTGGTTTTGTTTAGGGACAGGAGGAGGGAGCTACTTTAGCTTGGCTCAGTGGCAGGAGCTGGAGCTACAGGCTCTGATATACAGGTACATGTTAGCTGGTGCTGCTGTTCCTCCTGAGCTCCTCCAACCCATCAAGAAAAGTCTCCTCCTTTCTCATTCCTTTGCTCCTCCCTATTTCCTCCACCATCCTCTTCACCATTTTCAGCCTGCTTGTAAGTCTCTCTTCTCTGTAACTATCTATTCATGTCTCTATACTTGGGTTCATGTTCTGCTATTATTAGATATGGCAGTACCGAATGGATCAAGACATTAAATGCATCTATATATATAGCCGTTGGAGTAGTAACTAACTTTTTTTTTACTGGGTTTTGTTTGAAGCAGTGTTGCAATCGGGTTATTGGGGAAGGCTTGCGATGGATCCGGAGCCGGGGCGGTGCCGTAGAACCGACGGAAAGAAGTGGCGGTGCTCGAGGGACGTGGTGGGCGGCCACAAGTACTGCGAGCGCCACATGCACCGCGGCCGAAACCGTTCAAGAAAGCCTGTGGAAACCCCCACACCCGCCGCGGCCGCCGCCAGAGGAGGCGGTGCCATTCCCATGTCTGCGCCACTTCAGAGGACAGTGGTAGCTGGCGAGAACCATTTTTCCCTTTCCGGGCCATCACCTTCCGCTGATCTTCTCAACCTCAGCCAAAGGTGATTGATTTAAACACTAACCTTTTTTATCACAAACTTTTTATGTGTTGTTGAATTAATTAGAAAATTATATTACTCTGATTTTGTGGGACACGTTGTTGCTTAGTTTGTTTTGATATAAACCACTTTTAGGTTTTGATTGTAAGAATCCAAATCTAATGGGTAGGACTCTAAATCTTAAGGAACCATAGATTCTGTGTAAACTGACCCCAACCTGTGTAAACTGACCCCAACCACAACTTTAATCATCTTTGGAACCCAACACCATTCACCAATGATGCTTTTTTTTGCTTTTGCTAATGTTCCACAAACCTTGTACTCTATTGTTGGGTTTAACATTTGTGGGCCTGGTTTTAACATGTTCTTTTCTCCAACAGCTATGCACATTCAAAACATGAAAACAAGAGTCTGTTTCACTCCCAAAATGAGGTCAACGGAAGTGACAGATCCGACGGTCATGTCTTGAGGCATTTCTTCGATGACTGGCCGCGATCCATCCAAGAAACTGATGGTTCCGGGAGCAACGGGACTGCTTTGAGTTTCGCCACCAGCTTGTCCATTTCAATGCCTGCAAATTCTTCCTCGGACGTGTCCTTGAAGCTTTCCACTGGCGTTGTCGTAGACGAGCCAGGGTCAAGAAACAGCGAACCGGAGCCCCAAGTGGTCAACTGGGGTTCGGGTTGGGCATCAACCAACCATGTGAGCTCCATGGGAGGGCCGCTTGCGGAGGCGTTGAGATCATCCACCTCCACTTCGTCCCCAACCAGTGTTCTGCATCATCAGCTGCCTCGCAATTCGGTTTCAGACACCAGCTTTGTCAGCGCTTAAAGATTAGATTAGCAACTCAAGAAGTACCTGTAATAAGGTTGTTTTGTTTCATTTGTATAAATTATGCAGAATGGGGTTCACTGCTGCCTTTAGGATAAGACCTGAATAAAGTCTGAACACAATTCTCATATATTGCTGAAATTGAAAATGGTCTTTGTGCTAATATTTACAGACCGTGCTTTGATCTCATTGAACTCTCCATGTAACTGAACTCTTATTCATCTCAAATAGCTAAGATTATTGGGTTTATTGATCACATTACATGCTGACTCTTCAACCCTCGACTAGAGCATAAATCACTGCTGTTCTGCAAGGCGCATACACCATGAAGGAATGGGGGCGGTCGTCGTGCCATCCGCTCTGGGGAAAATTAAAGACCGTTGTATTCAGTATATATGATAGATGGCAAGAAATTTATGGACATGGAGGAGATAGGACTTTCTTACTTTGCTGAAGTACTCGGCATTATGATTGATCCTTCTGAAGCCTCCAAACAATTGCTCATCAGAGTCTAGAACAATCTGAATAGAAACCATAATGTTTAATATTAAGCAACAATATTAAGGGTAACTAGGGAGGATGAGGTTGATGTAAACTTGAATTGTATAGCACAAGAAAGGATCAAAGCATATACAAGTAAAATATGCATCAAATCTTGTAGATTTTGAGAAAACAGACTATGGATTTCTGAACTATGGCATATTTTTTTTTTACAGGACAGATAAAGCATTGTCCTCTGAGGGAAGCATCTGCAGGGCAAAAGATGCAGTACATTGCATCATAGTGGCACTATCTTACATGGACAGGGCTCACTATCCAACTCCTCAAGCAATAATGGTATAGAGAATCTGATGCCAAAACCATCACTACTACGGTAACTATGCCTCCATCAAAAACATGCATGAATGTTTAAGGCCAAGCTGTGGATGCGACTTAGAAGAAACTAAGGTGTAGCCTATAAGTTAATCGAAGTGTGAAATGGAAAAAGTAAAAGAGCATCATATCATATGTAGCATATCCATTGTGAGAACTTGAGAATATAGTTGTTGATACTATACCTTGTACTTTCCTGGTTTTAAGCAGCCCACACGGTAGTCTGAATAGCTTTTATTCCAATGAAAGTTGAACACAAAAACAAGGTCTCCCCTCTCAAATACGATAACCCGATCATTTTCATCTTTGCGTGATATATATTGGTGCTCAGAAGTCATGAACTGCATGCATCAACAATCAATTAAAGAAGATTTTTTTATTGCAAAAGATAGCAGTTGCTAGCACATTAAAAAATAAGCATGTTTAGGGAAGACTCTTCCCACATAGAACAAAGGAAGACAACAGCTTTTGATGCCCTCATCGACTACTTCCAGATATTCGACACTTTCAAAAAACAGGATTCGAACAAGGAAATGAATAACTGGGAGACAATGCGAGAAAGTTAAGCACATATAAAACTTACGCCATATGTTTCTTCTACGTGATGCATTGCCTGATCAAACTCTTTCATGCCGCGATATCTCAAAAACTCTGCATCCCCCTGAATGTGAATAACCAAATATAATGTAAAACCCACATAAGTGAACATAACTTGGTAGTGCACAATCAATGATATTGCAAAATGCGCATAAAAATAATCATTTCAGGGAAATTTAGAAGATGAAGTTACAATGCATATAATTTGAATTTCTTATTTACAAAACACTAAAGATGGCGCAAATGACCTAAACTAGCAAAATGCAATAAGAGCCACTGAAGGAACTTACCAGATCAAATCTTCGTCTACATTTATCAAAACTGAAATTGTTCCCTGGAATAACTTTACCCGTACGAAGTTTCTGCTCACCCCTTGGAAAGTCAATCCACTCTAGATAAAACAGTAATGAAATAAGTATAACCTCAAGTCCTTGGCAATAACAGATAGAAAATAGTTCTTAAAGTGATAAAATAGTAATGGCCAACCCATCCTTACCAGGATGCCCAAATTCATTTCCCATGAAATTCAGATATCCTTCTCCACCTAACCCCATGGTAATGAGCCTAATCATCTTATGCAATGCTATTCCACGATCTATAGCTGGTGTTGCTGCCCTGTCCATTCCCATGAAGTCATACATATCCTGAGAAATGTAATAGAATGTAAGAATGTAGTTACATGGTATGCCTTCCTCTGGAAATGCAAGTGTACGGGAAATAAGCATATGTTTTGCATAGTTCTTGATACCATCTTAACTCGGTCTTATATGTCTTGTAATTGAAAAGGTATATACGTCCTTAATTGTTGGTGTTATTCACAAAAAAAAAAAAAAGGAAAAAGAATTTTCCAACCTTGTCCATTAACCAAAATGCTATTGTCTTGTCACCAACCAGAGCTTGGTCATGACTTTCGGCATAACACACACAGTTTTCTAGCCACCTTCTGTTGGTAAGAGTATAAACAATATCACCCATCTGCCAAGTTTCATCCGGTACCCTGCATGCAGTAAAAACAGTATTTTTACAGATACGTAGCAAAATTAGCATTGCTGGAACAAGTAGCTGAGTATTAACCAATGTATAGAGTATCCTTTCGTTAAGTCAGAAAGTATTCACATGTTTAGCATGGATAATCACATCAAGGCATTTACAAACTTGGCCTTGAACAGACTAGAATAGGTGAAAACTGGCTAGCATTAATTTCATATTGCAGGCAAAGCTGTCCCCTCATCACTAAACTGAAGAATAGTTTTCTTCGATACAAAATTTTTATTTTTCTAAATCATCATCAAAAAAACAATATCTATAAATATAAATATTGATGTTTCTATCTGTCATAGCCTGAATTTGTCTGAATCACCAAAAAGGGAAGAAACCAAGAACTACCAGAAGAGCATTAAGAGTTTTCAGAGTGACATACTGGAGAAGCTCAATCCATTTATCAGCAACAGCCATGTGAAGACGATAATCAAATCCCACACCACCATCCTGAACGGGAATGCACAATGTTGGCATTCCACTAACCTGCAGACAAAGAAGTTTATAATACAAATATATAACAGTTAGCATTCCACGGCACTTTAGCTGACTTTATGCAATGATATCCAAAAACCCAAATCCAATGACTGCAAGTTAATAATTTATATTTGTGGGATTAGTAATATCCATCTTCACCAATGGTAACAGCCTCAGGGAAGAGTCCATGAATCAGATCATTAACCAGCATCAAATAAACCACAGCGTCTACATCAGTTGTCAGGCCAAAATACTCATCGTAATGTCCAGTAAATACTATCTACATAAAAGACAAAAAAAAAAAACAAATATCTCACATGAGTTGGTACGAGAAATAGCAAATGAATTAGTGGCAAAATATATCCATAACACAACAGGTATTATAGCTCTCACTTTTCTAATCAATATTATAAATGGACTTCGTAACGCAACAGTGCCTTTAGAAAGAGGTTAGTATACCTATCAAGAAAGATATTATAAGCACACATAAGATACCTGCAAGCCATGGTGTGTGTACATCATTGATGTCACACCATCAAATCTGAAGCCATCGAACTTGTATTCTTCCAGCCACCATCGTGCATTTGAAAGAAGAAACCTTAGTACCTGCGCCAATGAATGAGTTATTTGCTTAAAGGTTATAAGCAGCAAAAAAAAGAGCAAAATTATTCTGTTAAAACTCCCTTAAGATGCCACAAGATAAGACATACTTCCCAGCTTCCATAGTTAAAGAGGCGAGAATCCCACATCCAGTGATATCCCCGAGACCCAGAGTGGAAGTAGTGACTATCAGTTCCATCAAACATGTTCAGCCCGTCCAACACGTTATTTGACACATGACTGGGCACATTCCATATTAGCAATTAATTATTAGAATATAAACCAAGTTGAAAATAATGTAGAACATACAAAAAAGGAAGTTGATAGAGAGAGCAAAAGATCCATATTACTTTTTATTAATGTGGATCTATCTTTTCAAAAGTTCGGGTAATGGATATTTAACCAGTGGGAAAAATAAACACAAAATAATAAATGATACGCATAGTTATGCTTACAACATGAATATTTTGTTGCAAAAGTTAAGTCATTACCTATGAACAATATCCATTAGAACAACCAAACCTAGCTCATGAGCTCTATCTATCAGGGACTTCAGATCATCAGGTGTTCCACAGCGACTGCTAGGTGCAAAGAAGTTTGTTACATGGTAGCTGCAGCAAATGGAAATAAATTTGCAAGTTAGTTGTTTAAGAAGTCACCAATCAACATAAACTGTATTCACCAGTTAATTAAAGCAACAGAAGTTAACTAGCATAAAAGCCAAGAAGTTACCCGAAGCTGCCATAATATGAATGTTCTTGAATGGCCATTAACTGAACAGCATTATATCCAAGCTTTTTAATGCGAGGAAGCACCTCATCTCTAAAATTGGTATATGTGTTGATTAATGGCTTCTGAAAGTCAAGACAATGATAGTGTAAGACTTACAAGCAAGAATTTCAAAAGTACAGCTTACTATAGAACAGAGAACAAAAAATAGTCCAACTTGATAATATGTTAGGATGGCCAAGGAAATTAAAAACTACATCATCAACACTTGACAAAAGCAAAAGGCAGAATAAGATGGCACAGTTTCTCTAAGTTAATTGATTAACTTGGTTACTGGTGGAACAGATATTGGCTGAAAAGAAAGCTTGACTGTATCCAGTTAGAACAGTGATATGTTTTAGCATGTTTGACATATTCAAACCATGCTAAGACAAGTGGAAGAAAAATGAACAAAATAAACACGTTTGCTTAAATGATGTGCCTTACTGAAGGAAATGGAAAATGAATTAATGGTTTGTTACTTAAGAAGAAAAGAGAGGAAGATCCGTACTGTACTACTCATTCCAACATGTGCCTCATAAATTCGAAGTGATTCTGGCTTCTTTGGCCGAGGATGCTTAAATACATACTTTTCCTGCAAAGAACCAAACGATAGCACTAATATGTCATTATCCATGTACGTAACGAGGCCCACAAAGTGATTATTTCAATGACTGTATGAGTAACTACCAGACAACATGTTTTTTTTAACTATCATCTAACTACAACTGACAAAAATGCAGGATGTTTCAACTGTAGCTGACACTGATTAGATGAATGCCACAACAATCTAAAAAATGCACTGTGGGGAATCCTTAATTTTAGTTTTGTCTACAGAAGCATACCTCTTCTGGTGGATCATAATAGACGCCATTGTATGGGATCTCACCAGGAGCCTGAACAGCAAACTTTATCCAAGCAGGAATCGAGTCTTTAATGCCGGATGGGGTTTCCATGCGAATCTACAATAGCATCATTAAACAGTTATTTTAAGAACAAAGAGTATAAAGTTCCAAAAATGTGTTGCCTATCATTTCCTATGTTATTTGTATGACGTTACAGCTAACAAACACCAAAATGAATTTGAAGTTTAGCTACCCATATCTGTGTAGCATATATTAGGTTTTTCCAGAGTGGAGTTTCGTGGACACATTTGGTTTGAGTAAAGCACCTTTTCAATTATGTCATTTCCTATGTTATTTGTATGGCATTACAGCTAACAAACACCAAAATGAATTTGAAGTTTAGATACCCATATCAGTGTAGCATATATTAGGTTTTTCCAGAGTGCAGTTTCGTGGACACATTTGGTTTGAGTAAAGCTCCTTATATGCCATGAACAGGAAGGTTGTGTCTTATAAACAAGTTTACACAGCCTTTTCAATTATGTCATTTTCCATTACATGACAGAGATCAATCAAGCTGCAAATGACCGTTTCAATTATATCAATTATTTCATTTTTATATTTTAATTTAATAACCAAAAGATAAATGAAGGGGACAAAAGTTCTAAGAAATAAAGCAAAAGGTGATATAATGAATAAAATATTACATAAATAATGTTCTTTACGGCAAAACTTAGTTCCACAAAAAAGATTTACCTTCACTCGAGAACCATGAGGAATAGATGGTGAACCATCAACATTATTTGGCAAAAAGATCTCCCAGACGCCAAACTCATTCTGTCACATATTGTAAATGGGTTTCATAAGATATATAGTAATTTAAGCATTAAACACATGATAAAGACCCTCGTACGTAAAGAACCCTAACAGGAAGCAGTCACTAAGGGTTGGTAGATAAGTAGACATGATGAACAAATTTTAACTAACACATAATCACTGGTTTTGTACCCTGTGGTAGTGTGCATTGCCTTAAAATTGTCACTGTTTATATGTTGTTTCTATAAACAGAGGGCAATATATAGAACATCACTATCCAAAAATATAGAAACAATAAAAGTTGGATATACATAACAAATGGCATTATCATGAATACGAAACATACCCGGGTCATAATATCTGTGTTAGAGTTCCAATTGTTGAAATCTCCAATCAAAGCAGCTGACTGAAAAAGGCAGAGAATGATCACCATGATTAAAAAATAGAAATAACAATGATAATTATAAAGTTACAGTTGGACTAATTGTGAAAATCTTACGACAAAAGAGGTCAACTTCTAGCCAGATATCTAGATTCTTCCAAGACACTAAATTAATGAAGACTTTGACAACCATAATCAAATTATGCTTTTTATGATGTAAACCCATTTTTGGCATGTCATACAGTTGATGTACCTCCTTTATTATGACTTATTTTATGACTCCTCCTGTACTTCGAAGTTTTAGGTAGCATAAGACTAGAAGAAGAAAAAACACTAACTTTGAAATTGCTTTTAGAATATATGTTATGAAAGTATTATTGCCATTGCCAAGAGGAGGTAAAACAGTGGGGTTAAGAGAACATATCACCTTTGGAAGTGCATAAAGGAGCATTTATGCCTTGTCAGCAATTTAACCTAGACTTCCTAAATTTGGCCCTCATCTTACTCCCAAAATGCGACAATCTTGAAAATAATTAATTATAACTACGATGAAGAATTGAGGCAAGCAAACCTTAGCTCCAGGTGCCCACTCTCTGTAAGTTATACCAGTTTCACTGAAAAACCAGTTAATATTTTTAATCAACAATTGCCGGGCCCAGATTAACGTAAATAAATATTTCAAAATGTAAGAATAGAGGGGCACAGAAAAGAGAAGTAATTCTGGCAAGCAGAGTGTATGCATTGGAAGTGCAATTTAGGTATGACCAAACAACGTATCAGATCACTACTATAAATCCGGAACCCGGGGTATCATAATCATATTGAACAGTAGTTTTTTCCTCCTTAAAGGGTCTGCTTGCATGTAGAACTTAAAATATTTTTCATGAATCATCCATCAACCAAATAGGTCAATTGACAATGCTGACTTGGGAAGTAAATACAGATCAAACAGTATGGTGGAAACAAGTTGTGTTGGTAGTATAGAAGTGAAATATATCTATGTAGAAAGGAAGATACGTAGAAAATTTATGACAATCTGAGGGCCTGGTTGCATGATCATTCAAGCTATCAAAACTAAATTTGCAAGCCAATTAACCTAAATTATGAAAATTTTTAAATACTCAAATTGGATAATAACTGAAGGAGAGGACATAGAGGGTAGGGTATTTAAAATGTTAGGCATGCCAATCACATATCTTGCAATGGCTGAAATAGGTATTCTGAACTGACAATTCTTAATCTATTTTATTGAAGTGGGGAACAATTAACTTAGGGAACCCTGATTCTATGACACTAAGATTTAACTTAATCTAGTTTCCTTTATACCGTCCACGTAATCGCTCAATGAATTGTTTAGAGAAGAAAAATGTGGCATCAAGTTGAACATAATGGATAAGGGAAATACCTGCGGATAAAGCCAAACTTTTCGTAACCACGGGAAAATGCCTCTAAACCACCTTCATACTTGTCGATATCTTCTCGCATTTTTTTGTAATGTCCGTAACTGAAATATAGCATGCGTGAATAGCATTTCATTTTCACAAGTCTATTTTTCTAAAGCAGTTAATTATACATATGCATATGTATTACTGCTACAATAAAAATTGGAACAATATCTTACCGGTATTCAAGATGAGCACGGTAACTTTTGAGGCGAGCATCTGTTTCATATATTCCTTGTCCTGTCCCAGGTGGGGGAACACACTTTGACGTCTCCTTTCCCAGAGCTTTATCAGCAACTAAACCTAATGAAAAGACTGAATCCTTGTCAACATGAACCTCACTGTATGCACTGATGATCTCATCCTTGATTTCATCACCATGTTCAGCTATTGGATCATCAATACCATCAAGCACCTAAAAGAAGAATCATAACAACAAAAGCATGCATGAACCACAGAAATAAGACACGAACAGATAATAGTATATAGATAGCTGACCAAGGTGAACTTATTTCGTAATAATATGCTAATAACTGGGCCTTAAATCTTGCTAATAACAATGCAGTAAGTTCTAGTTTAGAGTAGGAAGTGCCGGATCTGCAAGTAACTTCCAAATGTTTCAGGAAATGAGATTCACAAACCTGGGGATCTTCTGAAGCCGTGTATGGAGATGCCTTCTCAGACGCACCAACAGTCACAGATGAGGAATCAGAATCTTGTGGAGATCTTATAGCACAGATCTTTGCTGCAAAGAGGCATACAAAA
This sequence comes from Erodium texanum, assembly GCA_036897725.1. Classification (NCBI taxonomy): domain Eukaryota; kingdom Viridiplantae; phylum Streptophyta; class Magnoliopsida; order Geraniales; family Geraniaceae; genus Erodium; species Erodium texanum. The sequence goes on along the minus strand of JAYMSW010001084.1, from coordinate 5,992 downwards.
TAAGTTTGTAACAATGCAGTAAAAGTTGCAATAAGAAGCATCATCAACTCAAATAAGTTTTCAGAATCATCAATAATATAAATGAAAATAGTACACATGTATCAAAGTATTATGAGTCAAAAGTCACTTCAAAATCTCCTCAAGGATAACAATTTTTTTCCATCAACTTTAACAGGTGTAATTAGCCAAACACCGCTCTAATCAACCAATGTATTATTCTATTTGCAATCAACACAGAACTATAACAAGTAACATATAATAGAATTGATCGTAGAACAAATGACACAGAAATGCTCAAACAGCGTATCACTCACAATTGAATTGATCGTAGAACAAAATCAATTGAGGAAACACAAATCGAACTCAAATTGAATAACAAGATAAGTAAGATGCAAATGTAAGTAGGTTGAGAAGAGAGAAATTACGAGAAAGCGAGCATTTCTTCGAGAAGAGAGGCAGAGAAGTGGTTCTCCGATCACCGTGAGAGCTCGACAACGACTTGGAAGCAGAGGGCGTGGGAGCGAATCGAATTCCAGGCAATGTGTGAGCCATCGCTCTCAGTACCTAGGGTTTGGCCGGAGAGAAAAGGAGAGAAAATGTGGTACTGACTGAGGAGAAAGGGGAGAGAAATAGATCTGAGCTGCGAGAGAGTGTTGAGTTCAAGGCGCCGAGAGAAGCGAAAAAGCAGTATCACAAAGATTTTGTAAGTCGTTCGCGGCACTTCAGTTGAGCGACTGGGTGCCACGTGTCCTGTAGTTTGTTAATAGAAGATTTATCGAATATTATTGTGAACTGACAAATATTATTGTTAAAACAATCAACTAAATATCTAATTTGATTGTGATGACATAAAAGTAAGTTTTTTTTTTTTGAAAAGCATAACAGTAAGTTTAAATCGAATATACATTCAAAAAAAAGAGTTTAAATCCACGATTGTTAAATATTGTTTCTTCTACTTTCAAAAAAAAAAAATTGTTTCTTCAATTTTTGTTATCACCGATAATAATCATTGTTTTAAATGTAAAAAACCTATATATTGAGCGTTACCCATTTAAGTTATTTTTTTTTGAAAATAATAATAATAATAACTTAAAATGTGTATGCCATGTATTTGGGAAACTTTTATTTGCAGTGATTCTATTTGTGATACTAGAATTAAAATGTTATGCTTTATGACTATCTATAAGCAATGACAATCAATAATCATAATTCAAAAAAAAATTAATCAATATTCTGCATAAATTTGGATTTTAAAATAATTCCATCATCAACAAGTAACAAAATAATTCCACAAACTGAAGCAAAACACTGCCAGAGGAATGAAGAATCCTTGTTATTGAACATTATTTCATACAATTTACTGAATTGAGAGAAAAGATACAACACAACCAACATAATGATCATCAGCAAAACATTAAGCACTACAATGCAATTTACAGAATAATTCGATCTAATTTGCAATAACTTTATCAGTATCACGAATAATCTTCTTCGAAGGAAGCACGATCGCAGCAATTGGCTTGTCCTCGTACCCGCCTCCCTCGTCAATTATCAATCTCAAGCCATCGATGTGAAGTTTCGCGTGGTGTCCGCTTACCACTATGGTTGGCTTCTCAGTTAGCTCCTATATAACATCAACACCAAATCGGAACATCAATACTTCAGGTGCACATTTTTTTTGCAGACATAATATCTGGATATGTAATAAATTTGAGGGGAAATTACATTTTACTACACTGTACTATATATGACTTGTAGTTTACTACCCTGAACTTTTGAATGTGTAGTTCACTACACTATATTTTGAATTTGTTGTAATGTCTATTAAGGTGTATATATTCCGTTAAACTACATATTTAAGGAATATGAAATGATAATTTCCCCTGTATTTGACAATGCTGCTAGAGAAATTATCTAAGACTTGAGATAAAATTGACGAGATTAGAGGGAGTGAGGCAACGGTACCTGTGGGATATCCCAGACATTCTTTCTCCCCCAAAGAGTCTGCAACTTTGGTATCTTTGTTTCTTTGGCCCTCAAACATTCTATCTGCTCTTGGACGTTTTTCTTACTCTCTAAACCAGCATGGATGGCTATCAACTTGCAATGCTTGATTCCTTGGTCGGTCTCTATACACACATCATCCTGCAGTAAATGTACATTAACTAAACACAGCGAACATAGGATTTGATTCCTTTTCCGTTACATCAGATCACAATCTAAGTATCCACACAACTTAGCAAATCTAGGAAAAGGAGAATGATTATTGACCTCTTCATGGACCCAAACCATGTCATTAGCTAGGAACTTTTTGTGTTCTTCAGGTACTGCCTTAACCAAATCTGTATAGAACCAATGACATTCCTATGGTTAGAGACAGAAACTTCCATCATCAACAGCCCAAAAACAGAACATATCTAACTGCATCACACAATAATGGGCTGAAATCTACTACAAACCACTATTATGTTACAAACGGAGAACCACCATTTAGGGTTGATAAAACTCTACTTCAGAACTGATAAATTTGTACTAGCCCGTCGAATTCAATTTTATCACTCTCAGTCTCAAGAGGGGATACTCCGAATACTACAACTTTATTAATTCTATCCACAGATGGTTATCAATGGATTACTTCTCATCCTTAATAATTAACAAATCAATCACAGTTACTCATATCTCCACAATGAGTGGATTAACAATCCTTAATCATACTAATCAACCATAAATCTATACATAATCAGTTAACAAGTCTAAGAACAGAAACCATCAAGCAGCAAAATGACTTTTCTATTGTTAGAGACAGAAACTTCTATTAAGAACAGCTCAAAGCATACTAATCACAACAGTTACCAAACCCAGTTACACAAATCTCCACAATGAGTGAACAATCCTTGATCAATCCCAAACCTATGGGCTATGCATAATCAATCAACAAGTCTAACAGCAAAACCCACAATCAAAAATCAATGCTAAAGCTCCAATTAAACATCTCAAAGATGAGAAATCAGATCAATCAAGCACAAGAACAGATGAGGATCAGGATCAGGATCCATACCAGCAGACCCATGAGGAACACCATAAGACTGAAACGTTGCTGCAGCATCGTAGAGGGAGCCATTATAATCAATCCCTTTCATGGCATTAAACTTGGTCTTGATGTTCCCAGCCCACCTCCGGCCCTGCAAGTGCATATCCTCGTAGCCTTCACCCTTGTACCACCCCTCGCGATCTTCATTGGCGTCGAACTCCTTCCAGCCCTCGGAGAAATGGGACCCGTCGCTCGGCGGCGGCACCAGGCGGAGGAAGGCGGCGAAGGCGAAATCGTGGTTCCCGGCGAGGAAAACGTGTTTCTGATTTGGGTATCTGGAGGGGAGGCGGATCAGGAAATCGAGGACCTTCGAGGTCTCCGGGCCGCGATCGCAGTAATCGCCCAAGAAGATGATGAGAGCGGATTGGAAGTCTTGTGGGTCTATGGCGGATTCGAGATTGGACCATAGATTCACGAGCTTGGAATGGTAGCCATGGATGTCGCCTATGCAGCAGACCACTCTGGGTTTCTGTTCCGCCATTTACGGTATATTTGGGAATCGAGAAGAAAATGGAGCGGTCAACAGAAAAAACCGTTAGGGGCTTTCTACTGTGCTTTGGTGTATGATAAGATGTGCGCTCCACCGCTTGTTTCTTTCATATATATATTTCCCAAATCAAAATTATCACAATCGAAATTTGAGTATAAAATAACTGGTTCTTGTTTTCTTCACGTTTTTAAATGAATGAGATATTCATAAGATAATGTTCAAAATTTGAAGTGGACCAGATTGTAATAAGTCGTGATAATTTTAAATACTAATTATATGTGACACATGTTTCAAAGAAATATATATATATATATGACACGTGTATTTGTTAATAGTTAGTTTTTATATATCTCGAATAGTATAGGCTAGTTTTGTAAAATTGACAAAGATATTTAGATAATTCATGCACAAAATTAACTGAATTACAACAAAGTACACAAAAACGTATAGCTTAATGTGTACATAAAAATGTGGTTTAGATCTTATAACGACAAAATGTACATAGTTAAAAAACTAGGAACTCTGAAAGTTAAAAGTTACCCATGCATGATTTTTAATCTGCAGTACAAGCTTTTATTTAAAAACAAAACATAGAATGCTAAAGACCTCCCAAACCTTAGTAGTCGTATTGTCGCCGACGCTGGCGGGGGGGGAGCCCCCGTGTTCCCCACCCCTTTTCTTGTCAGTGCCTTAGATGCAAGCCAGCGGCCGCTTCTTAGTCGTCTGCCACCCCCTTCTGTCCTCCGACCTCCCAGCCATGCCATACTCAGCCTTACCCAAACGAATTCATGTGCGTCGTGGATTGGATCTGGTCATGTCCATTGTTGGGACCATGTTGCCCCTCCACGCTCGTCGCCGCCCGTAGCTCTAATTGGTTGTCTAACCTCGTACCAGACAGTCAGATTTTCCATAGAGTCGGGTCGGCCATCGAGCTTTCCCGTCCCCGAGGCTTGCTTGAATGTGATGGACTTGTATCTGTCTTTATTTTTGTTGTCTTTATGGTTTTGTTTATGTATTTAGTTAATAAGGTGTCAACTTCGGCTGGATTATAGTACCGGTTTTAGTTAGTTTTTAGTGTCAGACTATGTCTGTCTTAAGTACGCATTTACTATGCTTCAAGTCCTTACATTTAGGTCTAATCTGGTCGTATGCGGCACACGAGCTATACTCAGTAAGAAGCTGTCTGCAGGAAATTTTTCTTCTTGTCAAGTCTAGATTTTGTGAGGGCTTTTACTCTGCTCGTTCAACAGCTACAATGTATATCTTATAGTTGATATATAAAATTTACATCATTCTATTTCAACAAAAAAAACCTAGAATAAAAAATTCCAAAAAAAAAAACGTTACTAATAAATAAGCGAATCCCAATCTCAACATTAGATCCAACAAATATGCATAAATATAAGGGAGCACTTCATTAAAACTAGTTTTTTTTTTTTTTAATAAAAACTAGAAATCAACTAGGATAGTTTTTCAAAATTCCAAAGACGTCATTGATAAATAAGTGAATCTCAATCTCAACTTCAGATCCAACAAATATGCATATATGATTCCTGGTATTTATGAAGGGTTTTTATGTGATTGTAATTTGTAAACCATAAAAATATTATTCTTTTCCATTAAATTTAAAATAATATTTCAAATTTTTATACATAATTTTCATTTTATTTATTTATTTAAAAGGTATGTTCATCTTCTAACTTCATTTTTAACGGTGACATTAACGACCCAAAAATTTATCAACTATCTGTTGCAGCCTACACTTTCTCATGCTGAACAGTAACATACATTTGTACCACAAACCAATACTATGGAATGAAATATACATATTACATGCATGCCACACCAACATTGTTGTTGCTGCTATTTTCTTTTTCCTTTTCAGCTAGAACAACTCAAACTCCAGGTGCTCTCCGGTGGCTTTACAATCCAGATACTCAGTGTCATGACCGTCAGATACAATGTCCGGAGGAGGTGCAAAATCGTAAATCTCAGGCAATTCCGGTGGAGCAGCACATCTAATCAGAGCCCAATTCAAGCCCTCGAAAAACGGATGCTTCTTGATCTCAGCAGCCCCTCTCTCCGACCCCAAACGGCCCTCAGGATCCTTCACCAGCAGCCCTCTGATGAGCTCCCTAGCCTGGAAGCTAACAATAGGACTGTCCGGAAACCTGAGGCTCTGCAGCACCACATTGGCCAAGGTCTCCTCGTTCCCACAACCTTTGAAAGGCGTTCTTCCATACAGAAGCTCGTAAAGAAAGATCCCGAAAGTCCACCAATCAACTGCAGCTCCATGGCCCTCTCCCTTGATGATCTCGGGAGCCAAGTACTCGTGGGTCCCGACAAAGGAGTTTGATCGTGCATCGGTGGGCTCTGCCACAAGCTGTGGCAGTGACTTCCTCTGGGCCGCG
>JAYMSW010001083.1:0-18025 GCA_036897725.1 Erodium texanum | reverse complement strand
GGAGGAGTTTCAACTACAATTGACAATGCTAGGACTTATAATAACAACTTGGTAAGGCATGTCAAGGTAGGGACTCCAAAGAGGCCAGGGAGGGCTATAGAGACCTACATATTTGCCTTGTTCAATGAGAATCTGAAACCTAATGGTGAATATGAGAAGTACTGGGGCCTGTTCCTTCCTAATAAACAGCCCAAGTACCAGATCCCCAACTTCAACTGATAAGTCTTCCAAAAGGGTATGTATATATGTACCCAAATATCAATGTATACTTATGAATAAGAACGGGTCCTTGGCAAGGGCAGGGCCTAAGCAACAGAGGCATAAAACACAAAGCTATGAAACACTCTCTTATTACAAATTGTGCATTCTTCAAGCTACACAACAAACCCACCAAGCCCTATCATGGATTCAAACATATAAAACCTTTTGTATTGAATCATATACAAACAAAAACAATCAGAAATGTCAAAGGGAGAAAGTTTAGCTTCTCATGCTTACAGGTATTTGTTGAGAAGCTCCGAGTTTTTTGTTTGTGGGCGAGTCACAATTGTAAGAGGAAGAGAAGGAGAGGGTATGCTTGTATGGAAAGTTTTGATCAGACAACATATCGATGAAGCCTTGTCGTTGCCTCGGTGCACTCATTGACCTCAGCTTTGCTCTGGCTGATTCTGTCACGCCCATGTAAGTTGGTAACACCGGAGAGTTAGGAGCTGTGCTCTCTTCGCTAACTATGTTCCTTTTCCCGTGACAAAAGGATCTTCTCGGGAATGAGTATGGTGTGTGAAATCCTTCTACCGTACCTTCTTTATGTGCCCATTGCTCTAGCCAAAAGGTCTTCTTTGTGTGTTCCTTGCTTGACGCTGTTTCTTCTAGCATTTGGCATTCCCTCCTCTCCTGCTCAAGAAAAAGAAAACCCAAGTAAGCATTCAAGAATCAGATCGTTTTTGAGATACTGAAACGGTTTAATCAATTACCCGATGAGAGAACGAGTATTGCTTCATGCGCTCTCTTTTCATAACGGCCTCTTGCCTCTTTAGCCATATTGTTTCCATGTCTTGCTTTGAGAACAAGCTCGAATCCCAACTTCGTGGGCTGTTACAATCATGCTGCTCATAATAACATGTGGAGTTAAACACATTATGCAACATTCTATCTCTATGATGATGAAAACTATCAGAAACTGCTCTAGCTATTGAAACTCGTGTTTGAAGAATTGTTTCATATACGAACCTTTATTTCCTTGTCTACAAGTTCCTTGATTGGTCGGAAAAACAATTTCTTCTCGCCATCTTTGACATTTCCATAATCAAAACGAAAGCTCGTTTTGTTGGGTTCAGATTGCATCTTTGCATTTGACGGAGAACGCTTTATTATGTGTCTTGTTTGGCGTCTAACAGCTCTTCCCCTAACTATGGCTTGAAGCTTCACCAAACCCTTCAATGCCCTCAATGCTTTCCTCGCCTGCACCATTCTCATTTGAACACCATATCAGGGCACAATGAAAGTTAATTTAATTCCCATCAAGTGATCATATGTATAAAGAAGATGAGTGTCTAAAGCATGACAACCATAATTAAGCAAGTGTTAATTGCAAATAGCTATTGCGGATTGTACACTTTTTACACATATCTAGCCCCGACTTTAAAATGTTATTTACAACTACCAAAACTTGCAAAAAATAATAGATAACTCTTTCTTGTCAAAAAATGACGAAAGTGTCCTTGACTCTAATCTCATAAAGGACTTCAGAACTACCCAAAACATCTTGATTAGATTTAGGAAACGGTTGAGTAGATATATAAAGACTCCTTAAAAGACAAGTCTATCTAAAGGACAAAAATATGATATTTTTTGAGATTTTCGTCAAGAGTATTTTCGATAAAAAAGAACTATATACAATTTTCTAGAAAGTTTCGATAGCTGTAAAAATAGCTATATGCAATCAACCTTTGAGCAAAAACGTGCCAAGATTGTAAGAGGCTTACAAGGTATGCCCGGAAAGCACTTTGAATCACAGTAGCAGCCATGTTCCGGTCTTTCTTCTGAATAAGATGGTGAGGTTTGGAACCGCCTGTGAGGCGGACAACCTCAGCTGCAGCCTTGGCTGCAGCTACAGCAGCCTCGGCCGCAGCTGCTGTGGCCACTGCCACATTCAATGCGTGCTGTCTCTGCTCCTCAGTCACTTCACTCAGTGATCTATCGGGTTCAGCAAGTGCACAGTACTGCTTATTCTTTAGCCTCCCAAGCACCCATATCCATTTTCTTGATTTCTGATAAGTTCATGTAACATAAAACAAACGAAAACGAATACAAGGAAGCAGAATAGCAGATAGGACTATGAAGGTGGAACATTCTTAAAGCTAACCTTAGCCTCTTTTGGTTTCGCCTTGGAAACAAAAACCCTCTTCACCCAACCAAACCAGCAGCTCTGCTTCGCCATCGAAGGTTCATTTACTCATATCAACCCAGTTTACTGAAGGTCATTGGATATCAAACAAGACCCATTTATCAAATTTCTAGATAACGAAAAAAAAGAGAGGCAAAAGTATGTTCAGGAACATGATTCAGAGGTTAGATCCTTCATAGGGTCTTCAGTTATTAAACTCTGGAACAAAAAAGTATGCTCCTTTATCCAAAATTTCACTTTCCAAGACTCATCCTATCCAATATGACCCATGTCCTAAATTAGAAAAAAAATTGGAATCACAAATCATGAACTTAACTTGTGTGCTTCATTGACTACAATACAATCTACTGCCCATATCCAACAAAGTACCCATACTGATACTCCATCAAGATCATCAGGAAAATTGGGTTTGTCATTTTATCAAACACATGGTGTGCACAGAACCAGAATAGAAGAAAAATAGCCCAAAACTGACACACAAGACCCATCAATTCTCAGAACTGCAAATATGAAAATTAAAAAAAAAAACCACATTATTTTTATTGGAATCACCTTTAATTGATGGAGAATCAAGGTGGGTTTCTCTTATTACTGATGCTAAGAACCTAAAGATCCAATCTTTTTGGGGTTTCAAGCACATCCATTTGATGAACAGTAGAGTCAGAGAGGGAGAGAGAGATACCCAGAAAACCAAACCATGTCCCAGTGACTGTGGCATGTGGCTTTGTTGCCTGCAGACTTTGGAGCAACTTTCTTCTACTTTGCCATGAATAGTGACTTGAGAGAAAGTTTTGCATGTGCTTTCAACTTCATTGTCTTTCTCTTTCAACTGCCACTTTATAAACTGCCACTGACCTGTTCAAGTCTGGTTTTTGTCAATTTACTATTGGTTTTTTTGACAATAAACCCTTTCAATGTTAGAAAAATCAGCATCATTTTCTTACAACCAGCCCTCATCATGTGCCCTATTAAATGTTGATTTGGCTCTTACCCTCCTTATTAGGTACCAAAATGGTCCTTAATATGATCTCCACACAAACATTTCAGTTTAAGCAAGTGAATTATTGAGATTCAGACTCCAATCTTGACTGGGTAAAAGAACTCACTAACCCTAAAACCCCGAACTCATCCTAAACCTGAAGCCTTGAAATGATAATAAACTAATGTGATGCCTAACTTTAGAAAACTATTTTACTTGTCTTTTATCTTCCATATAATTATGAATGACTAGTTCATGCAAAAAGGTGAAGATATGTTAATGAGTAGTTAAACCAATTTATAATTTGTGAATTTTTTAGTTTGGTGGGGCTTGTGAAGAAATGGGTTTATGATTTGAGGCCTCTTTTTCTAATGTGAATTAATGAATGCAAATTATGCAATGGTGTTGATGACAAGGCATGTGAGTGGGCAATTTTGACCAGTTTGAGTCATGGTCCAAGAAATGGGAGCTTAAGGCTCCTTGTTGTGGCCCAGTTTTGAGAGACCCTTTTGAGCTGTTCCAAAGCTGAAAGCTTTTGATTAATAACCCAATTTGGGCTGCAATGAGTTGCCCCAATGAGATGGCTTTTGAGCTGTTGTGTTGTGATGGTCCAAGCAAGCTCAAGATCATGATGATTATGGAGTTGTCAATTTTACATTTTTAGTGAAGAGATGAAGAAGAAGCTTTAGTTGATGATGAGATTAAGCTCTAATTACATCTTACAATGAAGCTCTTATGATTGCACTCACAAACCCATTTCGTGAATCTATTTGATTTTGTGTATGCTTCACTGGATTTTGTTATTAATTGTGGTGTGTTGCTTAATTAATGTTTTGGTGCGGCGGAGGCACGAGGGACAATCCAAAGGGGGAGAATTTAGTTATGACTTAATTAACATCAATTAGTGCTGAAATTATCGGTAAGGTTAAAAAGGTTTTTTAAAGCAAAAAGTTAAGTCATTCAAAACAGTTAAACAATGGGAATAGTTTAGGCCAAATTATTTAATAGTTGATTCAGAAGTGAAGTCTATTATTTTAATCTAAATTAGGGTTCACGTATCAAAATCTGATTGGCCAAGAGGAGTCAATCGACTAGCTAATCGATTTGTTAGGCGAATCGACTAGGTGCTCCAGCTCTCGCCCATGCGACTCGATCTCCTCGAATCGATCAACTAATCGACCATCTCCTAACCGACTCGACTAAGAAACCCAGATTTTCGTCTGAATAGCCTAGTTCAGCTGCTTGCTTTGGAGCTGGTTTAATGACCAGTAAAGATGTTGGAATTCATATACATTAATAAGTACGAGATTACTGGTTCCAATCTCTATACTTATGGTATTGTATTTCTCTTCCTTCTAATAAAAAAAAAAAATGAGACACAGCATGAGCTGCCCGATGAATGAAGCACATAGCTTACTAAAAATTGCAGTACCTATTTTAAGTGGTGCTATTTCCTTTTTTTTGTTTGTTGATAAATTCAATTGCTATTTCTAATGAGATTTTATATTGTTAGATAATAAAATTCACATATCTTATACACCGAATATTTGCGAGATTAAGTAAATGTTAACGCACATTTGAATATATAAAAAAAATGAAAATCAGCTTATGTACATTATGAATTTAATTTGGTAACCTACAAATAAATTGAAACTATATCGAATATTAATTGATTTTTTTTAACACAACATCTACCAATTTTATATATCACGATTGATATACATTACATCACTTGTACGAACAAGACAGACACAATCCAGTTGAAGTTGGCATAAACACCGACCATGTAGCTGGTACAAAGTCCAACAGAGTCAACACTAAAGCCAGACAAAGCTGACACTAAAACTAGCCGAAACTGGTCACAAAACACTACAACCTACCTTATTACACTATAGTAATTAAACTAAAACCTACACCAATACTACCACCCTCAAGCGAACCGCATGTTCTCGGACTTCTGGACCTCCTATCGTGGTAGCTCGCGACATCTTCCAGATCTGGGTTGCCGATTCAGGCACCCCACACCCTCCTAAGCTCGGCTCGAGCTGTCGGCGATCTGGCAGCTACCTCCCACAGCGACCACTTCTTTGTGAGTGACGGCAGCAAAACCCGATGAGCCCGGGTCAGAAGCTCACGAGGAAAATTGTGGTGTATCGGCAGCGCCCGACGATCTCAAGACCCAACAGCAACCCCTCTCCCGGTCGATGAGCATCGGCGACATGTTCCGGCCATAAACGACCCGATCTGGCCGCTGGCGTCCTGGATCCGGCTGGTCGAAGCTAGGGCATGTCGATAGCTCCTCGCAACAACAGATTTACTTAGGAACACGATTTTCAAGTATCGCAACCAATTCACGACAAGGCAACTCGGATACCAAGACATCATCATCTAAGAGAAAGTGGAAGAAAATGGGTTAGAAAGGAGATGAAAGAAAAAAAAAGGGGTTAAGTTTCTTTCTACTAGCTGTGAGGAAGAAAAAAAATCTGCTTCACATATTCAAGAGATGAAAGTTCGTATGAACCGAATTTTGGTTATTATGATTGTTAAAAAAATATTTATCTTTATATAAAAAAAAATCTTCAGACACATTAATTTTTATTCACTTATTTATATAGCTTATTCATGTTTTTATAGATTTAATTAATCCTGAAATATAAGAAACGTGCACGCACGCGCCTAGCTTACCAAAATTTTATCTCTGATTATAATTTTGTTTAGGACAGTAAAAGGGTAAATAAAAATAATTATAAAATTGAGGGATATAAATATTAACACCAGACCAGGTGTTTTTTTATTCTCTCTTTTACGGTAACGCTCCAAGCGGCAGAGACGAAGACGATTCAAATCATCGCTCCATCAACCCCAAAAATACTCCAAATTTTCCCGCAATTTTCGACTCCCGATCTGATCATCTGGCGCGGACGCGTCCTGTTCCTCTTCTGTTTCCGAGGATTTCAATCTCGATTCTGGGTCTGAATCCTGATACTGTTACCGCAATCGTGAAATTATATTATCATTTTCTGGGTTGTTTTTGCTTTTCTTGGGTCTGTTTGGCTTTTTCTATTTTGTTTGATGGACGGTTGGAGGAAGCAGAGAAGTGAATTTCATCGTCAAGACGTCCAGGGGACAAGATCACGCCCCAGAAAGCCAATTACTGGTATGTTTTGTGCTGATTTGTGTTTGTTTGCTGTTGATTATTTTGGCGCGTTCTTAGCTTGCTATTTTGGTTAATGATCGTTCATCTTTAATGGGTTTTTGCTTTAAAAAAATTGATCTTCCTCCGAATTTGGAATATATTGTGGTTTGTAATTTGCTAGATGATGATTTCTTTCATTATTGACTTCTGGGTATGGTGGAAATTTTGATTTTGCATTATCTGATTCAGTAATTTGGGATGTTCCCTACTTATATGGTATACTGGGTTTGATTGTTTAATCATGGTTACTGCAATAGTGCTTGCATTACAGCGTTGTTGTTGAAAGTTGATTTTGTCTTTGTTTGTGGTTGGTGATTTTTCTTAGAGCATAAGGGTTTAATGCCTATCCTGTTTAGATACAGACAATTAGGTCCCTTTTAGAACTCTGGTTTGGAGCCGAAGAGGGTTGTTGAGTTGATATGCAATTGGCTGAGTTTTGTTTCTTGTTTGTTTCTGAGCTTATTTATTTTTTGCCTCAAGTGGTTGTTGCATGGTGTTATTTTACATTTATTGTATATACACACCATGGATGTAAAGTTCACATTTATTGCCAGGCCTTTTTTTGTCAACTTAAGCTACATCTTTCACTGTTAGTGCTAAAGAATGGTTTAAAAGTTTGCTTTTGAACTATTATTTTACCTTAACAAAGATGCTTTCTGCACAAATGGTGAAATTTTTGTTGGATATGAAGTGTAAATGTGTCTAGAAGACACCCATTTGGCTAGAAATATGGAATACATCCTCAAAATATGAATGATTTTCATTTTTAGTAGGAATTGCTTTTGGTTTTGTTAGGCTTAACATGTCATTTTTTATGTTGTAAATATCTAATGTTTCCGTTTTCTTAGCGGTGATTTGGCTATGTTGCCTTCGCATGTAGGAGTTATTGTTTGTTTCTAGAACTATAATATTAGCAAAAACCTTTTATATCTATTAAATAGATGTTATGATGAAATACTAAAATATATGTCCGTTGCTTAGGAAGTTGGCAACCAAAGCTGCAAACAGTGCCTTCATGGGAGAAGAAATTCTGCTTCTTAGTTGGTTCGGTTCCATGGAGAAAGCTTTTGGAAACGAAGAAATACATATACTTATATGACAATGTGGTTAAGTGGAACGACTCTGCTGGCGAGGAAGCATTCCATAATGCTAAAACCCGTTTCTGGGCAGAGATTAATGGCCTTCCTTGTGATATATCTTCACCTGATCCAGATTCTTGCATTGATAAAATAGATTGGGATTGTAAGATTGATGAGGAACTTCTCCTGGACTTGGAACGAGAAACTGTCCCTGTTGAAGGAAGTGATGATGAGAATGGTGTGATTATTGGTAATCCTCTACTCTTGAATCCGGCATTTTCATGTGTTGGGTGGGGAGAAGCCGAAGATGGCTTTGAAATGGTTCAGAATAATGGAACCTCAAAGGGTAACAATGATGATAATAATGTGTCTGAGACTGTGAAGAACAAGACCAGCCATGATAGATGGAACAAAGAAAGCTCTGGTTTGACCATGTCAAGGTATAAGACTTCTACTAGATATTATGGTGAGAATTTCCAAATGTGTCGTGGAGGAAGAGGTACAAGAGATGGTGGGAAGAGGGTACATTTTAATTGTGAAGGGCCATCTATGGATAAGAACACTTCGAGGCAGTGGAACTCAAGCTATTGTCGACCAATTAGCCATGATGTGTCCAACAAAAGAGGAAATCAATGGGGTTGGGAGAAGTCAGTTCTATGATCGTCAAATATGAGCAATTTTTACTTGGTTTTGGTTCGGTTCACGTTGCATTTTTGCAGTTTGCTTTGCTGAGAAGGAAGCTTCGCCCCAGATTTTGGAACTTGGCTCCTCTTACTCCATTGAAGGTACTGTTAGTATAGATTATATAAGAAAAATGTTGATGTCATTCACGTTTTCATATAGGTTAAGGATCAGATGATTGAAACACATCTCTCAACTAGATTGTTCTTTCGTTTCTATGATGTTCTGGTGATGCATCTAAAAGGCCTGGTATATCATAGGCCAAGTTTTGTTGAAATATTATGTTATGAGTAATGTAAATATATCTTAGAAATGTGTGTTTCTCTTTCATACATAATAGCATGTTGCTTACTCTTTTCATAACATTCCCTTTAGGCTTCTATTTTGTTACCATTGGAGATTGGTGTGATCTTGAGTGCATTACAGCAAGTTTTCGCCATTGTTAAGCTAAGCCATCTTCTCCGGTGACTTGTACATTTCTTTGCCGGAGATACTTGCTTCTAGCCATCAGCTTAACTATCCGAGAGCACCTCAATTTGTAATGTTTTTGAATCTTTAGTATGATGGTGATGATTATTTGACAGTGATGACATACTCTCTTTACGATTTTCAAAATTTTGAACTGTAAAAAAAGATCAAGAAGCAAAATCAATGGAACAGACTACCTTACCCACTATCAATCTGAAACAAGGCTTTTTAAGAACTCATTTCTCAATTTTTTTTTTACTTTCATCATCTTTACCAAGTTAAATACAAACTCCTAATACTGTAAACAAACTGATGACAAACATTTTGTTTTTCCAGTTCTAATGAACATGCTCGAGGTTCTTAAGGCTTAGAACTGCAAATCATTTCACTTCCTTTTGCTCTACTCAGGAATTCCGCGAACTAAGTTACTCAGTTATACAATGAGAAGTCACTTGGTACAACACAACCGTAGCAGATAAGCAAAAGTGACGGCCTGTTAATCCGTAAAGCTAGTTTCTCTGATATTGCAGCAGCTCATTTGTACCAACCAGTGAGCAACCACCTCAGCATGAAGCAGAAACAGCATCCCAAAGCCTGTCCAAAAGAATATAGAGATTTGGAAGCTATATAAACAGGGGTTGATTGCAGATAGTGATTGTGTATTATACATCTTTTGCACATAACTATCCCCAACTTTAATCTTTTACATTCAGTTCCCTAAACTTTCAAAACATTACACATGCCTTTTTTCACCAAAAATGACAAAAATGCCCTTGGCCATCATCAGAAAACATACCGATTTGGCATTTTTAATTGTTTTTATCTTTTAAAGAGTCTTTTTGCATCTACTCAACCGTTCTGTACATCTGATCAAAATGTTTTTGGTAGTTATGAAGTCTTTTTTGAGATCAGGGTCAAAGGGCATTTTTGATGGAAATGATCTTAATTGCCACTAGAAATAGGTTATGCATGTTAAGGAATACTATGATACCTGGAACACAAGAAGTTGGATGCAAAGTGTTTTTTCAGAGGCCTTGCCAAATAGTCTTAAAAAGACGTTAACAAGTGTCCCATCTTTCGTCCCAGTTAATAGCCCTGTCTGAGGATCAAACCTGAAAAATTACATCATGTAACATAGTGCTATGTAATATTCTCAGAAGACAGTAATAACATTGAAAGGTAAATCTATACAAAAGTTACCGAGGCAGACGATGTCTTGGACAGTGAACATAGCCAGATAGCTGAAAATAAAAAGGTAATTTAAGTTTAGATGATTTATGGACATAGCAGAGAGAGAGAGAGAGAGAGAGTAGATCATACCTGGGGGAGTGATAAAAGGAAGTTCAAGACTTGAGGAAGAAAGAAAATCAGTAGTGTTTCACTGTGCCAGCAAAAAAGACAATAATAAGATCGCCTTTCCTTTATTTAACATTTATCATATTTATTTATATCTGAAATTAATCTTCCCATGGACCTGTAATAAAGAATATGCTTATGTGGCATCTCATATAGCATCCGTATCCAAGATAAGTTGAATCTCACTCTCTATATACATATGTATTGATGTATAGAATGTATAAGAAATTGCCATGTATAATTTACTCAATTAGATCCATATTTTAGCGAAAACGATTCAAATTTACAAAACAAGGCTCTCCTTTGAACAATAGATTTAACAAATATTTTGATTATAAACTACTAAACTGGAAAGTAGCACAAAAAGAGTTCCTCAGAAGCGTCAGGTTCCAACAGTTTTGGAAGAAAATTTCATATTAGAAGCAAATGTTGCTGTATGTAATGCTAGTAAATGTATGGTTGCAAAAGCAAGGTATTTTGAAGGAGGCGCAAACCTAAAATGGCCCAAAATCCCAACCACAGCCATTGTCATTCCTGCAAAGTATGTGTAAGTGTCTCCAACAAAAACTGAAGAAGGATACCTAACATCAGCACAATGGAAAATGTCAGTGGAATTTTTTTCATGATTATAGAAGTTCTGAAAGACCTTGGTAGAGATGCTCTCATTACCAGTTGTATGAAAATAAAGCCAAAGAGGTGGCAAGTAAAGGTTGAACAAGGTAGATAGAAAATGCATGAGCCTGCTTATGCTCAGGATCCGTAGATGCCCCGATTTGCATGATATTATGTATCAGGATCTGTTAATCGCAATGGTATATTATTAGCTACAAAAAAAAAAAAGTTGAATACTTGAATCTTTATCTAAATGGTTTAGATGGCGGTAAGCTTACAGCACATGAGATAACAACTGTTTGCCCGACTTCAAGGCCATTCAAACCAGCATGTATGTTGATGGAGTTTGTGCAGAAAACAGCTAAAAGTCCCATATACAGTTTATATATCCATCCTGTTGCACCCAAATAACTATAAGAGGGATAAATAAACAAACAATTTAAGCTTCAAAAATATTTATGAAGTTACATAGAACTTATTCAAATCAGCAAAAGGTAAGGAGAGTATGCATTATGACATAACATGGTTTTGTTTTATCATATTAATATTAGAAACCATACCAAGATCCAAAATCTCAAGCCCAATGTATGGAACGAGAGGCTTTGGTATAATGATAGTTGTATGTCCAGCGTATGCCATCAACAAGGGGAGAGCAGCAAACGATGGCAGCAGTAATTTCCTGCTCTTCACAAAATTCAGTTACATTTAGTTCAGAGAGCTGCGGGATAGGAATGAAAATAGATGCCGTGTAAAGAAAGGGAGAGAAAGATGATCGAGAACTTACACTCTCCAAGGAACATCAAGGACATCATCTACAAATCCAAGCAAAATCATGAAGCAGATGCATGCAAGAGCTGCATTGTACTCAACCAGCCACTGCATAAATAAATTTTGATTTCAACCATATACTGCTTGAAGCATATAGTCACAACTCAACTGTGAAGTTGGGATAATGCATTTGATTCGACAAACTAAGTACCAAAGCATATATATTAACAATACAATAATTATAGGATTAAGGTTATTCTGACGATTTATCTAAAGAGAACTACTCCGAAGTGCATTCATTAATCAAAGAAAAGTACTTCTATCACGCCTCTCTAATCATAATAGATTGTCTTCTTGTTTCACCTCGTAATGCACAACCAACTTTTGTAGCCATCTCACAGCAAGCAATTCTGTATTCACGTCTAATTTCTCACATTCACACTCTTCAATTCATAGTGTAAACATAAATATACCAAGGTTCCTGGCCAGCAATTCTTAGCTAACACAATGAATAACGAGAGATGCACACAAATAAAACATATACTTACAACTGAATCTGCTGTGAAGTTAAAATACTGAAACACAATCGCTATAACCAAGAAGACGATTCCCACAACAATACCCATTGACTCAGGCCTGACAAAAACAAATCACACCACCAACTTTAATAAATCAGATGCATAATCAATTTATCGGATAATATACATCAACATACAGGAATATTCTATGGAATCAGCCTATTATGTGACAAGAAATCCAATCAACCAACCCCTTTTGAGCAAAATGCAAAATTTTCTCAACTGGCTTATAAACCCATGCTCGAATTTGACTGAAAACCAAATCCGAGACCCTCCCATTTCGCAAATTTATCTACTTAACCAAAATTGAAGGGTTTCAGCGGTAGAGAACAGAGAAAAGACTCACACTTTGACAGAGCCCTGAGGTGTACCCTTCTTGTTGATATCGTAACCAAACATACTGCGTCTCAGAACGTATCTGGACGCCACGGGAATCATCTTCACGGTCACAAGGAACCCAGCGAAGCTAAGTCCCACATTGATGAGGATCGATCTCTGGAGCTCCCGGTCGACCTTGTAGTGGTGGAGGATCAAGTACAAGTAGGGAACAAGAAAGGCGAGAGAGAGCTTGAGGATGAAGCCAGATTTGGCAGGAGCAATCGGAGCATCACCAGTCGCCGCTTGTTGGGGTTTTTGATCTGGGGCTATCCCCTGTGGGGGTGGCTTTGACGATGCCTCCGACGTAGCTCTCTTCCGAGCTGTCATGGCCTTTTCACACCAGACCTCTCCGTCTCTAAAGCTCTCTGCTTTTCAGTTCGGAGAAGAAGACCGTGAGCCCTCAGGCTCAGTGCCACATTCAATTTCTATACAATCCTCCCTGGACAATAGAGCGTGACGTGTCTTAGCATTGGCGTCACTGGACCTATAAGGTTCTGCCACGTCACCAAATGGGACCCACCGGTTATGGATATACGATTTCTGTTCAAAATTTTAGGTGTAAAAAGGAAAAGAATTTAGGCAACTTGTCATTACAAAAGGGTTTTTTTTTTTCCTGGCAACATTAAACCAACCAAAATTGCTGCAGAGATCCCTCAAAAAGGGTCAACAAAACTACATTAACTACAATACAGTTGACAATACTAATAGTATTCTGCTTGCAGAACTAGAGTTTGACTACTAAGCCAATGGGGCAATGATCGCTGCCAGGGACATCGGGGAGAATATACGAGTCATGGACCTTGTCCGCTATCGATTCAGAGACGAGAAAGTAGTCAAGTCGCCATCCTGTTTCAAAAATCCGATATTAAGAATTAACATCAACTCCTTAAACGATATAATGTTATCAAATTGAAAAAAAAAATTATCAACAATATTGTAGGTATGGGGATTCGGATAAGCAAACCTCATGCTTATTATGAGGTCTCTGCCGCTTCACCCACAGTAAAATTGTAATTGTACCTTTATTAGTTTTGCGTCCACCATGGCGATAACCCCAGTAGGTATAGCCAACGACACCAGGATGTTGCTTTCTGAAGGTATCCACAAACCCTTTGGATAAGAAATTCGCTTCGAATGACTGCCTTTCCTCGATTGTAAACCCAGCGCTTCTTTTATTTCCCTATCATTTAGCATTACAAATGAAGAAAATTAATGGAGGTTAATATTCTAGATTTTTTGTTTTTTTATCAGTATTTTTAAAAGGATAAAATCATCATTTTGAAACAACAAGGCGAGTTCATGGCCCTTTTTTTCAATTATCAAATGAGAGGTTACGATTTGCAAAAAGTGAACACTTCATGGTACTTTTTAGCAATTATCCCTAGTTAAACGTCAATATTTAGATCACTTACAGTCGGGTCGTA
Source organism: Erodium texanum (assembly GCA_036897725.1). Lineage (NCBI taxonomy): Eukaryota > Viridiplantae > Streptophyta > Magnoliopsida > Geraniales > Geraniaceae > Erodium > Erodium texanum. Next base: position 4,099 of record JAYMSW010001083.1, on the reverse strand, counting down.
GATGTCTATCTCTTCATGAGCACAGTTGAGATCACCCGTCAAAATGACAGGCTTTGACTTTTCCAGCTCCTGTGACATGCATGCAAAGCATCAAGGAACCAATATGGGTATATGAAAAATTACAACAATACCTGGAATGATAAGCATGCTCACTTTCATGTAACTGCCAAGAGCCATGTCCCATTCATTAACCCTGTATGACTGTAATTAAATTTAATTAAAGTGAAGGTTAATGTATAAGAAGACACAGATTGGTGAAAGCGCGTCTGATAGTTGAAGAAAATTACCAGTCTTCTCAGGCCATCGCCAGAATTAGGAATATATCCACAAATTAAATAAAAAGAATCAAACTCCACTGTCACTAGCCGTCCCTCACTGTCATGATCTGCTATGCCGAGGCCGTATTTGACTGAAAGCGGCTTTATCTGTCAAGAAGTGCTAATTTTTACTAACAAACTACCAAAAAAAAACCCCTTAATGCAATATATTTTAAAAAGACAACATAACATGAATTAGAATAAGCATACCCGTGAGATAATTGATGTGCCAGAGTAACCAAGTTTAGCAACGCTACATGTCCAGTAACAACTCTCATAGCCAGGTATTAGGCCTTTTCTGATCGCTTCAACATCCTTCTCCTGTTTTAGAAGTGTATGCAAGCATAAAAAACATACACCTAAAATTATATATGTCTAACTAAGACAAGCAGGTTAAGATGTTTCCCACTTTGCAACAGAATTGTTTTTCTAAAAGGAAAAATAGTCTTAATTGGATGATTTATAATTTTGCTTTGTAGGTTCAGGGCATAGGCTTTTGCCAGATCATGTCTAATATAAAATATCTTTCCTTCCTTCAAAGGAAATGTAAGAAACTTCGTTTCTTAAGTAACTCCATAAATGGTTTACCAAGATCATGGAAACAAAAAACAGAACACGAAAGAAAGAACATGCATATAAGATGCCACAAGTACACATGGTCCAGAGAGAGTGAACTGGAAGGTAAAGGGCACTTCTTTGATATTCAAGCCCATCAAAGACAAACACCAAGTTTTCCAAAATGGTTTTAATCAAGACAACCAGGTTTCAAGAACTGAAGTTTGGTATAGATGATAGGGATAATTGCAAAAAAGCACCCTGAGGTATTCATTTTCCGTAAATCGTATCCCTCGATAATTGCAAAAAGTTCCCTGAACTTGCCTTATTATTGCACTTTGTGTACATTTGTTTCAAAATGATGATTTTACCCTTGATATTTTTAAAATTTAAAATAATAAGTAAAAAAGCAAAAAATCCAGAATTTTCACCTCCCTTAACTTTCTTCCTCTTTGGACATACAAAGAGGAACAAAACTATGGGAGATGAAAATTCTGGATTTTTTTTTTTTGTTTTTACTCATTTTTAAAGGGGTAAAATCATCATTTTGAAACAAATTTACCCAAAGTGCAACAAAAAGGCAATTTCTGGGCCCTTTTTTGCAATCATCCCTAGACGATATCCTATAAACTTGTAATTATGATTTATAGTTTCCCTAATACTTGTTCAATCTACTTTAGCATGCTTTCAAAACCAAAGAACAATGCAGGACCGAGGAAAGGAACAAACAGCTATGAGCAATTTAAGTTTGACCCGGATTCCTTTTTCATCAACTAACCAGAGGATCTTGGTATATTTGAGCAGCAATAAATCTGCTACAGTACAAGAAGCTTCTGTCTCTAAAAAACTCCAACTCTTGAATGAAATAAGGAGCACTTGTAAACTTGCCTGTATTTTTGTTTCTTGCAAGCACAAGACATCAAAATCTTCTCTTTCAGCAAGTTGTTGTGCAGAGAATCCCTCTGACTTCAGTAATGCTCTTAATCCATTGACATTCCAAGAAATAAGCTTCACAAACTCTGTATCCCTAGTAAGAGGTGCCGGTCTCATTGTTCTGGGATTATATGGAATCCATTCTTTCTTAGGCTTTTTGTGGGCTAAAACAACCCATGGTTCATCCAGGCTTGTCGAAATATCAGCGCCATTTGCACTACCTGAAATTTTACCACTTCTGATAGATCGCTTCTGTTTTGCTGTGACGACTTTGGTATCAACTTTGACACTTTTGCCCTCATCCGGTGTCTTTTTTACTTCTCTCTTAATCCGTTGAAGTCTAGAAACCTCCAAGACAGTGTTGGAAATTTGAGCATGATCTTCATCTAAGGGCACCTGCTGGGCCTCTCCGATTGAAGAACTCTTAACTGCAAGTTCAGGTAGCTTTTAATCATCAAATCTAACTTTTTACTCTAAGAAAACAGAGAATAATGAGAGAACATAAGAATTAAGGCCTTACAAAAACATTACCATCTAACTTCTGGTCCATGAAAGACTTCAAAGCAGAAACAAGCTCAGTTTTGCGGCCTTTGGTAGAGACCCCAACACTCCTGCCAGTTCAAAACAATTATTAATCACTCAAATTCATAACCATAATAGCTTCAAGGTACCCGTTATATAAACACAATCCAGTCTCATAGTCCATAAAGAAATATCTATAAGGAAAGCACATTCATAACCTAAGTGAAAGTGTTAAGAACTAAAAAGGTTCATTTGACTCATAAGAATTATGGATTCTTCCAACTTTGGAAACCAAAACAACAAGAACCGGATATTCTTTAGAAAAAAATTCCTCTATTTGTTTCCAAGCAATTTTTTAGCGGGCAAGTTAACCAAACAATCTAAAGCATGTCTTAAGTATATGCAAAAAAACAACATTTTGAGCAATTCGAAACAGGTATGTGTAAGTGTTTGGGAGTGGGAATGAGAATCACAAGAATTTTGTGTAATTTGACTTTGTTTTGATATAAATCTTAACCATTTGTTCACCTCAAAGTTGTCCTGAGTTGCTGAACAGTCATGGCCTTCAGTTTCTCTGGATCATCTCTAATACGCTGAATTTCATCTAGTTCAATTTGCACTTCATTTTCCTAAAACACACCCAATAATGAAACAATAACAAAAAAAAAATCAATAATCCCCATAAATATAAGAGGCTCCTAAAAACGGTACAAAATGTGGGTAAATCAACGAAGAACCTTGACAACATTCTCCTCCAAACTTGGTTTTGAACCCACTAAGCCCTTCGATTTCTTGTCTTGCTTGTCAGTATGAACTGGAGAAACAGGAGATGATGAATTTGAAAGGGGTCTCTTAGACCCCATTGCTCTAACTCCCAGAGAAACAAGTCCTCTGACTTCAAAAGTCACCGGAGTCACTGCAAAGCTACAATTTTTTTGCTTCTCAGTCAGTGAAACTACAGAAAAATGTATAAAAATTAAAAATCGCTTTATGCTCCTTTTCTGTTTGTTTGGCTTTGCTAAGAAAATGTGCACAGAAAAAAAAAGAAGAAAAAAAAAAAAGCGAACCCAGATAGAATCAAATGTCGAACTAGAAATTTGGAACTTGTCAGAAATCGGAACAAACATGCAGAAGCAAAATATGTAGAATTATTGAGTGCTTTTTTGGGATTGATTAGTATTGCGCATGGTTACCAAAATTCTCAGCCACCGAACAGAAATGGAAGAAAGAAAAGAAAAAAAAAGCTCAGAACAGACCTCCTCAAATATACAAAACTCTTAAAACCTAATTGCATTCTTTGCTTCGTAGAGAGAGAGAGAGCGTACTTTAAGTAGGGTGTGGCGCAGGATAGCGGCACATTAAGTAGTCCGAGGAGAAAATAACCGCCAAACAAACAACACCTCACCATTTATACACGTGAGACTAAATTTTTTTTTTCCTCTTATTCACTTTCAAAATATGTTTTGAAATATATTGAATAAAAAAAATGATCATTCATATATTATAGTTAGAGATAAATGCAAAAAAAAAACAACGGTTTTTTTTTATGTCGGTTTAACAAAAAACAACGGTCTTTTATTGTTCCATGTAAAAAACATCTCTCTTTTATTTTCCATCCGCAAAAATTATCCAAACTAACGGAATTTTGATTTTTTTAGAACATGTGACTGTCATGTGTAATGTATAATTTCCAAAATTCCTTAATTAACTGTGGTGATTAAAAACTTGCTATAACGTATGAGTTTTATGGAAATATTGTTAGTGTTCTATTT
>JAYMSW010001082.1:0-18031 GCA_036897725.1 Erodium texanum | reverse complement strand
CATATCTTAATGATTAGGATTTAATGTTTAGAGTTTATAGTTAGAGTTTAATGTTCATGGTTTAGAGTTAGGGTTTATGGTTTAGGGTTAAAAATATATGCTTCACTGATCTTGTTTTATAGATCTCGAGAAAAGAAAAATATTGGCGTTGGAACGAAGTTAATCTGAGTTCAAATAAAGCGGGAATAAATAAAATAGTGAAGTTAAGTCATTGCACCAAATCGTGACAAGTGACACCAATAGTTTAGAATAAAAAAATGAGTGGCTGAAATTGATCCGTTAGTTTATATTTTAAACTCCGTTTGTATTTAAACTCATACCAAGTTATATTGCCATAATTAAAGGCCAATCGTTATAGACTCCAGTACGTTAATACACAAAAACATCAATATTTTTGTCAAGAGGTCCATTCATCTTTCTCAACACATGCAAATCAGATAGTAGAACAAACTTTACACACATATCATTATAAAATAAGAAACACAAACGGTCATAAAACCTGATATCAATTTTGCTATATTATAACAATCTAATATAATCTTACATGAATGTAACAATATATATGTTTATCAAGAGACCCATCTATCTTTCCTATCACATGCAAGTAAGATAAGGGCCAGGTTAACGGTCGGTACTAGTCGGTGTCAATCCTGATTAGTATCAACGTTAGTCCTACCTTCCCTTAGCACCGGTGCTAGGACTAGCTTCAGCCAACACCGTTGTTAATTTTGACACCAGTGCCAACGCAAATCCAACAACAGTGACCCATCTTACCCTCACCTTTCATCTCTTCCCTTTTTTTCCTTTTTGTTTTTTAAAATTGTTTTTTATTAATAAACACTAATAAATATGCTAATAGCACTGGTGACAAAGCTGGCGACCTTTCTCTTTTTATAAGGGCTAGCCGTGGGTACTATTTCTACCAATTGGTCTTACACATGTTGATGTGACGATGCCAGCCAGAGCCACCGTTAGCCTTACCCGAGCAACAAATTTTATATGTAGGCCATTATGAGATAAGCAGCACAAAAAAACCATAGACTCGATATTGATTTGCCACGGTATTAAAATCTAATATAATCTAGAAGCTCAAACTAACGGAATATACTTTTTTTTTTTTTTGGGTATGATATAGCATGCATTTACAAAATTAAAATAGTTTGAACCATAATTTGTACAAATAATCTATTTGAAAACACATGTTTTATAAAGCAATCACGTCATGCCACGCGTGAGAAAATAACCATATCATCCGTATACTATTTGGAACGACGATGTTTGACTACGATCTATTCGCCGCTGCCTCTCAACTACCGTTCCAACTAAGAACACTACGACCGATCGGTGAGCTTCAGTTTCTGGTAGAGCAATTCTCCTACACAGCCATGGACTCTTCTCGACCAAGACGCACAGGTCGGCGTAAATTCTTCCCCAATTCCAATTTAGGGCTTGTCTTCAATTCAATTTGATCAATTCGGTTCTCAACTTCTCTCTCTTTTCTATCTATAGAATGGCCGAACCAGAGCACGATTCAGCTTCGGATCCTACTTCTTCCGAGGTCAGAGACTCTCATGACGTTTCCGCTTCGTCTTCGAGCTTTTCTCAGGTTCGCGAGGAAGAAGTTGAGCCGATTCAGGAGCAAGACCGGGGCGAGGTCGTGAACCACTTCCATTTCAGGCCAAATCAAGAGGCAGATCGTGGTGAAGTTGTGAACCACTTCCATTTCAGGCCAAATCACGAGCCAGATCGTGGTGAAGTTGTGAACCACTTCCATGTTGGGCCCGACCATGAGCCGGACAATGGTGAAATTGAGAATCACTCCAATTTCAGGAACCCGGAGCTCGAGCAGCCGCGGCAATTTGGCTTCTCGTACCGCGGGAACGTAACGGGGTTTGACGAATCGGGAGTGATCAGAGACGATACTTGGTCATGCGTCATCGTCGTCCTCACCTTCTGGTTCTTCGGTTTGTGCCCATTTTGCTGCTAGTTTGTTAATTATGTACATTAATTGAAATGGTGCAGTTGTGTTGTTCACAGTAACATTGAGCTTGACCTTATGCTGGATAGTTCATCTGATCACATTTTTGGAGTAGTCTATAATTATGCAGCCTAGTCATAGTCTTATATAATCTGGAAATTGCAGTGTCAATGACTCTTATCCTGGGGGTTTATGGGTCTTCAAATTTGCTTCTTGGTCCAGACAGTTCTATTCTTATACAGCCTAATCCCATATTTGTGCAGTCTGTTAAGGTGACTTGCCGCTTCTTGTGCCCTTTACAGCTTACTTTAGCTTGTTGCGTGTTGATTTGAAATCTGGGTTTTGCTCGTATTAGGTGGCTGAGTTGGATGACACAAAGCCTGGCCTGGCTGTATATGGTTTTTACAAGACTCCACCCCTTGATGTTGTGGATACTTGGTCCAGAACTTTGAACACATTGGTTGCAGCTGATTCCCATAAGGCAAGTTTAATTTCCCATAGTACGTGCATTGGATTGCTCATAGTGTTATAGTGTTGGGGAATTGCTGAATGTCTTTGTTCTCCAGGAGTGGATGTATTACCTGAATGAGGGTTCGGAAATAAATATTTCATACAGTGTGAAATCCCCAAGCTCCTCCATCTTCCTCATAATTGCCAAAGGTACTCAACTTTGTGTATATGTTGGATCATTTTGCTGTTAGTCATGTTTCTTTCACCGTTCGAAATTTATGTGCATAATACTAGCTCATGAATTAAAGTCTCACTTTCTGAGGCTTGTGGAAATTTGATATCTCCTTTGTCTTGTCTATACTACTTTTTAATCTGATAGAACGCAGTTTCATTTATTTTTTTCTTATTTTCCACATTCCTGGTAGTTATCTTGTATGATGTATCTGATAAAGCCATTCATAGAAATAGAGCTCTACAACCAGAGCAGGGGGTTAAGGAACACAAAGTTAAGTCTTTTGCTGTTCTGTTTCTCATAAAGCTTTGCATGATCCCATAATCAAGTACGAGGGTGCATAAGATTGAGATAGCTTCTTAAACCCCATTAACAACTGAAATTTATTTCAATGTAGCCTCATTTGCTTACCTCTCATCAAATGGGTTCTTCAATCTCAAGTAGGTGGGTTGAAATGTTGGATAGAACTTTTGGTCATTGATGTGTAGATATTGTTTTACCATAATATACCGTTTAGACGGTGTCCCCAGGTACTACTAGAATCTTGGGACTGCAATGAAGTTAGAAGAATAAGAGGCCCAAATTCCTGTGGACTTGTGGTTATGGATTATTTCCACAAACATTTCAAATCCACTGACCTGATCAAATGTGACTGAACATTCTGTGATTTTATTTTTGGAGATAGAGGGGAACGATTTTGTGATCCGTATCAAGAAATTTGAATTACAACATTAGACACTACATTTTCCCACATTCTCACTCCCAAGTACTATTCTTCACTGCATGCTTGCTACTCTTCACCTTTCAACTTATTTAGTCAATTGATAGCTGTGGCTTGTTTTATCGACATATTATTCTGAAGCTGGCACATTGCAGGAAATGAAGGCCTTTCTCAATGGCTTGAGGACCCTACATATCCTAATACAACATTGTCATGGAACATCATTTCTGGTGAGGCGAACTAAGAAAGTAATGCCTTTTGTGCTGTATAAGTTACATACTGATGATGGTAGCTCCTCTGCAGGAAGTGGTATGATCAGACAGTATATATACAGCTCTTCTAGTTACTATGTTGCTTTGGGCAACTTGAACTTGGATGATGTGGAGGTAATGATAAAAACTTTCAGCCTGTGCTATGCAATTAAGTAGTTACAGTGGTAGGATTGGTACGTGATGGATATTGATATTATTGTTCTATCAAATTGTCAAATATAACCCACATAACACAGAATTTGTTCTCGTTGATATTGGTTTCTCCTTAAATTCTCAAAGCAATTGATGTGCTACTCATCTGTGATTAACATTTATGATTCTCACTTTGGCTACTCATTACATTTAACAGGTGCAACTAAACCTAAGCATCACAGCATTGCTTTATAACACTTCTGAAGCTTATTACAAGTGTACATTCAGTCATGGCCTGTGTACTTCTGACATTCTGTTTCCCAGTGGAAATACTATTCTCTTAACCTCTCCTGGCCCACAACAGGTAAAACTGTTATTTTCAAGACATTCACAATCAATATGAAGTGCTTTTGGTCAAAAAAGAAATATGAAGTGTTTGTTTATGGTATTGTTCATGAACCGACAAAGTGATGGAGAAAGGGGGAGAATGAAAATAAGAGGAATGTTATAGAAAATATCATAGCATGGTTGTTAAGCTGTTGTATTTTGGTTTTCAGGGTACACTTGATAACGAGTGGTCTGTCAGACTATCTTACGGACCTAGATGGGCCACATATATTGTTGGCATAGGTAAACCTTTTTTTGTTGTTCATTCTTATGAAATAATTCTTGCATTTGAAGCATGACTCTCTTTCCCTTTCTTGTAGGTGCAATGACGGTGCTTATGATATTGGCCTTCAATTTCTTGAACAAACTCCAGTGTAGCCGTGAAACTGTAACAGACCAACATGCAGAGGCAGGTTCTGAGAGAGCTCCTCTGCTTTCCTATAAAGATGATGATGTCTCGAGTTGGGGCTCCTCTTATGATTCTCTGTCGAACGATGAAGAGAATCTCGAAGACTTTATGGGCGTGGGGGAAGGGAAATCGGGAGAAGGTGAAACAAGTAATAACACTCGCCGCCTTTGTGCCATTTGCTTCGATGCTCCCAGAGATTGTTTCTTCCTTCCATGTGGACACTGTGTGGCTTGTTATGAGTGCGGAACCAAGTAAGTACCTTCTACCCTTGACTATTCTTAAAACATAGGCTTCAAAGTTATTGCATGATTATCATTTCATACTCTTTCCTCGGTTGAGTCCAACCTTGAGTTTTCATAGAACTCTTACCTCCCAATAACCACTTGATCATTTCTGTAACATCTGGTTATGGTAGGACCAGGAAGGCAACAACATTTGATGATAATAACTTAGGGATAATTGCAGATAGCTATCCTCCAAGCTTTTTGCAATCAACTATAACCAACTTTAAAATTTTACATCCACCTACCTATACTGTACAAAAGTCTCAGGACGTTTGAAATGGTTACTGTACAGTTAAGCGCCGTGAGAAAAAAAAAAAAAAAGTTGGGGGAGCTGTAAATAACGTTTTAAAGTTGGGGATAATTATGTGCAAAAGACGTATAGTTCAAGTTAGCTATCTGCAATTATCCTTAACTTATATTGAAAATTCTACCTTGATCTTACATGTCACTCGGTTCACATAAACGCGATTTCACATGATAATCACAATCTATAAAATACAAATCATTTTGCACAAACTTAGTCTTGTAAAGAACTCCATTTCAGATTGACATGTATTTACATGCCTTGATCTAATAAAATCTGCAGGATAGTGGAGGCGCAAGGAACTTGCCCAATATGTCGGAGAAGCATGAAGAAAGTAAGGAAGATTTTTACAGTTTGAGCAACACATAGCGTTTGTTCGATAACTTGCATCACAGGCTACTGATTCTCTCTTCCTGATGCAATGCATCAATTGAGTTACTGTATGTATATGATGGAGTTTCCAGACTAGTCTCTGAAAGTGAAATGTGCTCGTTTTTCTCGTCTTCTCCATCGCCTTTCCACTGTAACACTATTTTTCCGGCACATACACGCAAATATCCATGGAAGTGAAGCTCGAGCTTTACATTTGAATATTCGTTACTGATCGAGATTTTTCTCTCTATCCTAGTTTTGTTGTCTTAACTCATAAGGTTGTGCCTACCCATATCCATAACTTGTAAATTTTTTTTCTTCTTATATGTGCAGCAAATAATACTTAAGAATCATTGTTTACTGGAGAAGGATTGAACTGAGATTCAGTTTATCTTAATTTACTGTAATTGTTTGTTTTAGTTTAGCTTTCGATCATTGTATTTTTTTTATATCACTTTTGATGGTCGCATCAAATACTGTACGTCTATACTTGTAATATAATAATGATCATATCATATCAAATCACTTTGAGTAACTATAAATTGAACTGCGCATCTATGTACATTGTTGAATTTCATCATCTTAATTAAAAAATTATCAACTTACATGTGACAACGAAATAAATAAATATATATATAAAAAAAAGAAAGATGAAAAAAAAATACTCATTGACACAGTTAACGGTCGTTATCTCTTGAAAATTAAAGAAGGGGAGAGAAAGAATTTCTGTAAAGTACAGGGTCAAAAAGAAATAAACAAAAAAAATTCCCAATTCCCGTTTCGAGTCCGTCGTCCCCGAAAACTCAGTCTGTTTCGATTGGCGCTTCAAATCTGTGTGTCTCCCAAATTCCAAACCCTAAGCGTTACGCATCTTGTTGATGTGATTTGGTAGCTGAAGCTTCGACTTTGTGAATCCAGGAGCTTTTTGTCCTGCCATGGTGGGGATGATGGCCTCCAGTTCCAGAGAGAGGCTGGCTCGCCTGGCGAACTCCGCCCAGACCGCCACCGACGTCCCTTCCAAGCTCGACATATTGCAGAAGCTGAAGCTGGATTTGTCTCTGGACGATGTTACGCTCCTCTCCGAGTTGCTCCCTCGCCTATTCGACCTCCAGTCCGACCGGTTCAGTCCGGTTCGCAAATTTGTCACTCAGTACGATTTTCGTGAACCGTAGCTTCAATCATTAATTTTACAAGTTGATTGAGCTGGAGTTATGTTCATTTTGAATTTAGAAACTTTTTTTCAAGTTCTCATTTGAATGAGTGAGGTAAATTGACTAATGGGTGTGGTATAGTGAACAGAATGAGTAGGTTGGTGGAATGGTTTGGAAGTGTTTTATTTCAATGTAGTGAATCTGCATTGAGCTTTGTCATTGTAAGCTGTTTAAATTTTGTTATAGGGTATTTTGAAGTATTTTTGTGCCAATTTAGAATGTGTAATGTAAATTCATTGTTCTCTGGATTTATGATTTGGAAGTATCTATTTCAGTTCGATCTGAGTAATGCAGATTGATGTAGTTCCTAATTTTAAGTTGTAAATGGACCTCTTGGTTGATGTTTATGAGTTTTTTGTTGGTTTTGTTTAATTTGCTTACTTATATAGGATGCTTGGTGATATTGGGGCGGAGCAGATGGACTTGTTACCTGATATTGTGCCTGTTTTGTTGACTGTTCTGCAAGATGGAACTCCAGCTGTTGCTCGTCAAGCCATTACTTGTGCAATCAATTTATTCCGTTGTACTCTCGTACAAGTTGCAATTCAGGTAGTCTTACAATTCATCTGCATGCCCTTGTTCTTCAGGAAGAATGTTACGCATACATTGATTGTACATGACTTCTCCGAAATAATTATCTTTTTTTAAAGGATTTATTTCTGTCTAACCATAAGCTTATATTTTATGGTTGGAATTCTGAGTTAGTTGTGCTCATAGAATTTTGAATAACAATGTTGAGCACAGTAAATCCTTGTATTTCTCTAGAAAATGTTGACTTTTCACTATATTCTGTTGCATAGATAAAATGACTTTTATTTTTGTTTCCTTATTTTTCAGGGTCTATACTCCAGCGAACTGGATGATTCGGTTGAATCATCATGGGCATGGATGTTAAAGTTCAAGGAAAAGTTGTATTCAATTGCTTTTAAGGTATGGATTGGTTATTATATTATTACATAAATGGGTTTTGTGTATATTTCATGATTCATTCTAATTCATAAACTAGCCTGGAAGCGATGGAATAAGGTTGCTAGCTCTGAAATTTGTGGAGGCAATCATTCTTCTCTACACACCCAATCCTAACGGTTCTGTAGAGCCTCCTCCTCATGATTTTCAAGGTAACACTATTTATTTTTGAAGTCCAGGCTCAGGAAGCCTGAAAGGTGAGAGCATTTTAGTATGCTTACAGAAATGAATCGATTATGAAATCTATTTTACAGGGAAGTCAGAATTCAATGTAGCTTGGCTTCGTGGGGGACATCCTGTACTGAATATTGGAGATATGTCAGTTGAAGCTAGTCAGAGTTTAGGATTGTTGCTTGACCAGCTTAGATACCCTACAGTGAAGTCTCTCAGTAACTCCATGATCCTTGTGCTTATAAATAGGTATCCTGCTTTCACCTGTTCTTTTCATAAGCAGATGCAATTCATTTGCTAGCTTACTAGATGTTAAGGTGTCATACTATGCTTACTCTGGGGATTTGAAATTTGAACCATTTAATGGATGAATAGAATGTGATGTTTCTTGATACTAGCCAGAATGTTAGACACAACTTGATAATTCCTGGGAGTGCGTTCACAGAAATTAAAGTTTTATTGCTGATTAAAAAAATAATAAATTGATACAAATTCTTACAAGGGAGGGGGAGGAGTGGGGAGTAGGGGTGACACCTCTTATTGTCTGAAACACTTGTAGGTCACTGGAAGAATGGATATAATAGTTGTGGAGAAGCAGTGTAAATTTTAGTTCCTTATTTTGTTTATATTTCTTGGCAGTCTATCAGCCATTGCAAATAAAAGGCCTACATTTTATGGACGCATTCTACCCGTTTTACTTGGTTTGGATTCTGTGAGCTCTGTCAATAAAGGAGTGCATATTTCTGGGACACAGCATGCTTTAAAAAAAGCCTTTATCTCCTGCTTGGATTGTACACATCCCAGTGCTGCCCCGGTATTTCTTTTCTCCAAACATATATGCCTTGTTTTTATCTGTAGTTTGTATTTTTTTGTGCCCTCTTGCCTTTATGTTTGGGTGCCCAGAAAACCGAGGAACAAAAAAAGGAAATATCTATATTTTTTTTGTAATTTATCTTGACATCTGTGGCCAAAAATAGTTATTTTGTGTGCTGTAGATACTTGCAATTGTAAAGAGATTATTTTGTCCATGATGGACTTATTTGATATTGATGAAATTTGATGTAAAGATGAAGTAGTTTAGTTATTAATTTAGATGTCACACTTTTAGTTTGATCTGGTTTCTGCAGTGGAGAGATCGTTTAGTTGGTGCCCTGAGAGATATGAAAACTGGAGAGTTGCCAGAGCGGGTGCTTAATCAAGTTGGCCCAAGCAATGGAAGTATGGGTGAATGGAAAGACGATTCACGAATTACCATGGTACCATTTATGTTTGTTTCCTTGTCTATTAGTTTACTCGGTACATAGATCATAGATTTATACATTGGCTTGCACAAAGAATATGCATATATAAGTACAACTCTGTAGCTTTTGGGTAATGGGTTAAACGATTTTGCAGGATGAAAAACCATTTTTACAGGAAGAAAAACCATCTGTTAATGAATGTGATGACGTGCATGGTAACTCAGGGAGGAAAAGATCTGGAGCAGAGGATAGTCATGATATGACTGTAAGTGATGATGTGTCTGGAAAACGTTTAAGGACAACACCTAATGTATCAGAGGAATCAACCAAAGAATTAAGTAGAGATACCGTATCTCAGGATGACAGATCTACTGGTGCACCCACTACATCTAGAGAAGTGGACAACGGACCCGTCCAGCAACTCATTGCTATGTTTGGAGCCTTGGTTGCTCAAGGTGAAAAGGCTATTGGGTCTATAGAGATTCTTATTTCAAGTATATCTGCAGACTTGCTAGCTGATGTGGTAATGACCAACATGCGTCACCTTCCTCCTAACTGTCCCAAGGTTCAAGGGGAGGACGAATTATTGGCAAACATGAGTGTGGTTGCTGGTGATACTCAAGTCAAATATCCACCATCATTTTTGACCAATATTCTGGCGCTTTCTAGTTCATTCCCACAGATAGTACCACTGATAGATACTCATCAGCTAGCATCCAATGACATGGTACAACTATTTTCTTATTCATGTTGAATTCTCAACCCTTCTCTTTTCTTCTTCTTTTAATATTAGTCTCCAATTTCTGAGTTGCAATAATTTCTTTTTCCTTATTGGGATTTGTTAACTAATATAATACAACGCTCATATATTCCCAAATTGCAGAAGCCTTTAGTGGAGGAGGAAGTTAATGTAGTAGTTGCCGAAGATGATTCTGTTGTATGTCCTGACATAGACCTCGGAGATGAAAATGTAATGTCGTCCGCTGATCCAGTGGCTGTTAATGACATAGTTTTACCAGGAATGGGTGATCAGATAGCCATCCCTTCTGAAATTCCAGATGTAGAGAATATTGAAAGTGGCATACCTGGTCTGGCTTCCTCTGCCCGTGCTGATGGTTTATCAGAAACCTTGGTTGCTTCCTCGTTGGCCTCTACTGATTTTGAAGAAGCCGGTCAAGAGCAAGTTACAAGTTCTGATAGAAGGTTGCCACTAGATTTATTGCCATCAGTATCGGCTGACAGATCTGAAGAGCATAGCTCGAAGGCTACTGCTACAGATGTCAACAGTCTAGTGTCCTCAACAGCAACTTCTACAGGGTTGTCTTATCATTTTGTCCTGCCCAAGATTTCAGCACCTGTTGTGGTCCTTGATGACGACCAAAGGGATCATTTGCAAAAACTGGCATTTACACGCATTATTGAGGCATATAAACAAGTAGCAGTTGCTGGTGGTGCTCAAGTCCGCTCTTCTCTACTTGCTTATTTAGCAGTTGAGGTACTAATTCTGGCTTACTATGGAATTTGTTGTCTATCTGTTTTCTGCAAAAATGAAAACATAAAATCAGAATTTTTTTCCTGAACTAAGCATGCTCTCAGAATCATACATGTAAGTATACTGAAGTCTTTCTTGCTTTCAATTTTCTTCTTCTAGCAATATGATCTAGAATGATTTTTGTGTGGAATATGGGGCGTAAAGACTATAAAATCTTATTATTCATTTCCCCACAGAATGCTTGCTTATATAGAGAACAACATTAATACAGTAATTAATTTCTGTATTGGTAGACGGTGAAAAACTTCAACTTCAGTAAATAAGACTTAGTTTTATTTATGTCAAGGAAATACTAGTAAATAATTAGTCTCACACCATGCATGCTAACTCTAAACTAA
Organism: Erodium texanum; assembly: GCA_036897725.1. Classification (NCBI taxonomy): domain Eukaryota; kingdom Viridiplantae; phylum Streptophyta; class Magnoliopsida; order Geraniales; family Geraniaceae; genus Erodium; species Erodium texanum. The sequence continues at coordinate 7,011 of JAYMSW010001082.1, read as the reverse complement.
GCCAACTGACATGCCTTAAAATATCATTCCATTTCCGATTCAAGAGCATTATAACTCTACTTATTTAAACAGGTCATGTCAAAACTAATCTTTTGCCATGTGGTGTCATGGGCTGGACCTAAAAACCTGTTTGTTCTTTTTTTGCTTTAAATCATTAGAAAGTCCCTTTTCAAGGCACTTTTCTGTAAATGGTCCATGTGTCTTTTCGTTGTATGTAATTGTTTACGTTTGGAATGTCACATACTTCCGTACATGATGGTTCTCAGTCTCCTCTTTACTTGTTTAATTTCATCAAGTTTTCTATATCTAAAAATAGCCTGAAATTTATAAACCTTTTCTGTCCAATGTCCATGTATTTCTGTTTTCAAATATGTTATTTACATTCAATTACCCATGAAATCATGGTACTGTAGTATGTTAATGAGACAACTTATAGTAGGGGTTCGTTCCAGTACATTCTTGGGACAGTCCTCCATGATTCATTATATGCACTTAATAATTGTTATTTGAAGTACTAGTATTTCCTAGTTAGATTTTTTTTTCTAATTTGGTCAACGTTTATTATTTGTATCTCTATTTTTTGCAGTTCCCCTTGGAGTTGGACCAGTGGAAGGTCCTCCAGAAGCATATTTCTGCAGATTATATCAATCATGAGGTAAAGAAAAATTTGATGTTCTAATTCTTACATAAATATAGCTGTGAAGTCTGTTCAGACTCCAGATTTCTTAACTTCTTTGACCAACAAATCATGGGTTTGAGTTGACTGCTTGATTGAGTAAAATTAGCTTTCCTTAGCTGCTTCACCCTCACTAGTTGCTAAAACTGTTACTTTTAGGACATGTACAATCCACCAACATTTGTTGCCTATTCTGCTTACCGAATAATTCTGTGTGTGCTTCCCATCAATTTCTTACCTCATTCTTGTTATCTTCATTTCATATCCAAGCGAACTGACAACATTCACTGTATGTTTTCAGGGACATGAGTTGACAATGCAAGTCCTCTATAGGTTATTTAGAGAGGCAGAAGAAGACAGGGACTTCTTTTCTTCTACAAATGCAACTTCAGTATATGAAATGTTCCTGCTGAATGTGGTGTGTTTTATTTTACTATATCCCGTTCTCTTGTCCGTTATGAAATATAGGTTCTGAGGAGCTATTTATTGACAGGCAGAAACACTTAGAGATGCTTTTCCATCTTCAGACAAATCTTTGAGCAGATTGCTTGGTGAAGCTCCTTACCTGCCTCAATCAGTTTTAAAATTGTTAGAGTGTTTGTGTTCTCCTGGAGATTCTGATAAAAGCGAGAAGGAATTACAAAGTGGAGACCGAGTTACCCAAGGTCTTAGCACGGTGTGGAGCCTGATTTTGCTAAGGCCTCCTACTCGTGAAGCTAGCCTGAAAATTGCTTTACAGGTTATCCCAACTAACTATCCCCATCATTATTCACTAATGTTTTAACTGGTAAATAAGTCCTTATGCATTGTTATGTAAATTTTCACTCACAATGTTTCAAACTGCATTGGTACATTATTTGCTTCCATGATCCAATCTCATGTTCGTTCTTTCTTTATATCACAATAATTTTGGAGGCATTGATGTTGAGAAATTTTAGTGTTATTCTTTTAGAAGATTTAGTGAACATTTGTGTTTCTTTTACTGACTTCGAGTTTTCTTTTTATATATATGAAGTCTGCTGTTCATCACTTGGAGGAAGTGCGTATGAAGGCTATTCGATTGGTATTATTATATAAACAAGTCCTTTAAAACTTTGGCCAGCCGTTTGTATAAGTTATCTAACTGTTTGATCTTCTGTTACTCCTATAGGTGGCAAACAAGCTTTATCCTCTTCCATCCATTGCCCAACAGATAGAAGATTTTGCCCAGGAAAAGTTGCTCTCAGTGATAAATGGTGAGGCTTCAGAAGGGATGGATACTGAAGAATCAGTTACTGAATCACAAAAGGTACGAGCTAGATGGCTAGATGCTTAGTCATATTCAGTCGAAGTCGCTAATATATGGTTTGCATGGTTATATTTAAATACGTACAGGGTTCTGAATTGGAAACACCTACAAATGACCATCACTCGGCAGGTGCTCTTTCAAAGGATACTTCCTGTGACACTCATCAGTCAGGCACATCTCAAAGTGTGTCGCCTCAATCAATTTCTGATGCTCAGCGTTACATGTCACTTTACTTTGCCCTGTGTACTAAGGTGTTACTTTATTTTAGTTTTATCACTTTCCTGAATTAAAAAATATTTGTTCTTTTCTGATCAAATAATTTTTTTTTGAAAATTTGATTGCAGAAGCACTCCCTTTTCCAGAAAATATTTGTTGTCTATAAAAACACATCAAAGGCTGTTAAGCAGGTTCAGTATCTAGGTGTAGAAAGATTTTAGCCATAGACCATCAGATTTCTTGCAATTTGCTCTATTTGCTTACTCTTATCAGCTGTGTGATGTAGGGAGTTCATCGCCATATTCCAATTCTAGTCCGTACTATGGGTTCATCTACTGAGCTTCTTGAAATAATTTCAGATCCTCCAAGTGGAAGCGAGAACCTTCTTCTGCAGGTTTGTTTATTTATTACTTCTAGCACCACATGGAGGTAGAAGTAAAAATAACTGACCTCTTCTTTACTCTTTTGTCAGGTTTTGCAAACACTGACCGATGGGATGACTCCTTCCCTGGAGTTAATCCATACCATTAGGAAGTTGTATGAAGCAAAAATAAAGGTATGTCTTTTGGTCATGATCTTAAATGTTGAAAACACATAAAGGTATATTCTAATATTTTTTGATTTTACTGTCTGCAGGATGTAGAGATTCTAATTCCAATCCTTCCATTCCTGCCCAAAGATGAGGTTTTCCCTTATCATTTTAAGGCTGATTTTCCATATACTTGCACAGTAAAGTGATCATTTGGTTTTCATTACGAGTGGTATTAAATGATTCTTAATAGCCCATTTTCTGACTCTTGTATCTTTCACGGTACACTTGGTTCTTTATGTCTGCATTCACACAAATTATCATGTGACATGTGTAGAGTCCTAGGTGTTAAGGTTATGGAACTTTTTGCACAGACATTTAGTAACCAATGCATTTTACTAACCTATTAGCCTCAAGGAATACATTTTACTCCGTTTCTTTGATAACCTCTCTTTATAAAGTGAAGATAAATCACATAAAAGCACCATAATGTCACTGCTTCTTTGAGCACATTTGGTATAAAATATAAACTCAGGTCGTTGTTTCAGTTGGTAAATATTTGGCAGTACTGTAAAATTTAATGAGAACCAGACAATTTATAAGTGGATTTCTGTTACCCAGCATTTTTTCTATAGACTTGTATTTAAAGTTTCCCTGTTCGTCCTGTACCTCTGTTCACTGGTTTTAATTGGTATCTTCTTTCTTCTATTGTAACCAACTATTTGTTTCATTTTGCTAGGTCTTGCTCATCTTCCCTAACCTTTTAAATCTACCCCCAGACAAGTTCCAGGCTGCACTGGCACGGATACTGCAGGTATTTATTTTTCCTTCCATGATATTCGGTGTTGGTTCTAGGCATTTCCATATTACTTTCTGTAACTCCTTTAATCTTTCTATATTGTTCGGCAAAGCACTGTCACAGCATGATTGTTATTTGCTGCTATATATATATAAATTTATTTGTTATTAGAAGCAATTATGCTTTATGTAATTGGTTCAATAGCATGGTTAACCTGCATATTCTTCTGTTGAGTCAGACATACACATCATTTTGTTGTTTAATAAGTGTTATGTAGTTTAACTAAGGGCATGCATACACAGGGATCATCACATTCTGGTCCTGTGCTCACTCCAGCCGAGGTGTTAATTGCTATTCATGGAATTGATCCCGAAAAAGATGGAATTCCCTTGAAAAAGGCATGTCCTTTTTTTTTAAGCCCTTTCTTCACTACTTGCCTCCTTTATTTCACATGTGGCATTAGTTCATAACCTTTGAGTGTTATTCTATGGCAGGTCACAGATGCATGTAACGCTTGTTTTGTGCAACAGCAGATATTCACCCAACAAGTTCTTGCAAAAGTCCTAAATCAGTTGGTAAGTATCACCTCGAATTTCTAGCCTTTTTAATCACCAAGATTTGAAACCATCTCTGGCTTGTTTTTCTTACTATGGAGTATATCCTCTGCAGGTTGAGCAGATTCCCTTACCTATGTTGTTCATGCGCACGGTATTACAAGCCATAGGTGCTTTTCCAGCACTGGTAAGACATTTTAAAGCAGGTTTGCTGTTTTTTATCAGCTAAGACAAATTGAATTCAAATAGAGGGAGATTGGTTCCTAGAAGGAACCAGAAACCCCCAGATAGCAAAATTGGTTTAGCGATGAGTAAATGAAGGACCTATTGCAGAGAATATTAATCCAGTGTATGTAAGGTGTTAAAAGGCACAACTGCAGTAGCAGGGTAGCAATGAATACAGCACCTATTGCATGGCATGGCATGTTTTTTTTTTTGATTGATTAAATTAGGCATATCAAAGCATTTTGGGCTCAAGACTTACTTATGTAGAAGTAAGGGAGCACCAAACAATTTTTGATTCTTAAGAACTTTTTAAAGCTTGATGAATCAAGCAAGAAATGGGCTCCCTTATGTAGAAGAGAGCACTAAATTCTCGACCCCAACCTTGAGAGAGGCCCACCAAGGGCTAGATATAAAGAGGGAGAGAGGCTTTACAGAAGTTCGGAAGAGAAATAAGAAGTGAGGTGCTGTTGCTGGGTCTTGAACCCAGGCCTCAATACGCAAATTCAAGTGCTTGACCACACCAGCTGGTCAGGCAAGCTTTGGTAATGAATTAAGCACCTACTGCACAGCATGTTGATCCATAAGTTCTATGTGGATGTGTTAACTCAAAAAAGAATCGTTGGATTTGTGTAGAAACATAGGAAGTAGTTGCTAATGTAACCAACTCGATAGTGCCTCAAACCAGTCTTCTATTTATAATTTCTATCTCAAGTTTGGAAGCTGGCCTAAAAGATTTTACAATTATCTTGTTGTAGCACTTCAAAATTTTAGCTTCTTATTAAAGCTATATTTCTTGTGATGATATATTATTACTAAATCACAGCTGTTTTTTTGTGTGTCGGAAGTATAACATGTTCATGATTCACTGGTTAAACATTTTAGGTGGATTTCATTATGGAAATTCTATCCCGACTTGTAAGCAAGCAGGTAACTATTTTACATTGCAAACTCGTTGCGAGTTGTCAAGCTGTTGTACTCGTACTCATTTAGTCATTTATTGAGCTGTTGCAGATATGGAAGTTCCCCAAGTTGTGGGTAGGCTTTCTGAAATGTGCATCCTTGACAAAGCCTCAGTCATTTAGTGTGTTGCTGCAGGTGCGTGTGGTCCAGTTCTCTGTGTAATCAGTCCAGATTTTTTTTTCAGTTGGGGCACTAAAATAATATTTTTAATTAAAAAAGGATAGATAAAACTTATTCTTTATAAGTTAACATTTTCGTTATTAATTATGTTTTTGTCATCTATTTATTATAATTTGTGGGAAACTAGGTATAGAATTTAAGACGAGAGTTATCTATCCAATTAAAATATATTTTTGTTGCATTATCAGTGTAGGCAAAAAATCGAGATGGGCGAAAATGAAAATTTTATTAAATTCAGTGGGGGGCAAACCTCAAAGTTCAGTTGGGGAAAATATGCAATTTACTATAAAAATTACATAATATTGGGAACTTTGTGTAACTCGGATTAATGTGGGTTTTATCAGTGGATGACTGTGTAGACTTTTGTATTTCAGCTGCCTCCAGCTCAGTTGGAGACTGCACTGAATAGAACGGCTGGGCTAAAGCCACACTTAGTTGCCCATGCAAGCCAACCACATGTCCAGTCTTCAATTCCAAGGTCCGTAAATTTTCCTTGTGTATTCTCAGGCACAGTTTTTTATAAAAAAAACACACACATTGATATAAAAGGCTTTAGAATGTTTATCTTCTCATTACTGATAATAGAACGCTGATTGGTTTTTACATATACAGGTCCTTGTTAGTGGTTCTAGGAATTGCTCCAGATTCTCAGACTTCAAGTCAGGCTCAATCAACTCAGGTACAACAATTGAGTCAAGCTCAATCAGGTCAGGCACAGTCAGGACAGGCACAACATCCGAGTCAGGCTCACTCAAGTCAGGCGCATTCAAGCCAGGCACACTCAGGTCAGGCACAGCATTCGAGTCAGGCTCACTCAAGTCAGGCGCAATCGAGCCAGGCACACTCAGGTCAGGCACAGCATTCGAGTCAGGTTCACTCAAGTCAGGCGCAATCGGACCAGGCACACTCAGATCAGGCATACTCAGGTCAGGCTCAATCAAGTCAGGCTCAGACAGGGGATACGAGCAATTCAGAGAAGGATACAGCAACTGAAAATCCCAAAGACTCGTCTGGTGCTAGCTGAAATTATAAGTCGGGTTACCCCATAGATGATTTTCATTCTTCCATGAAATCAATGTTATCAGTTGTTCCTTGTGTTCCAAGTCACAGTTTTGACATTGGTGAATAGGCCCGGCTTACTAAAGTGTGTAGAGCTCGAAAGGAATTGTCCAAAATCTGCTCGTAAGTCTCTATACTTGCCGAACCTTGGTGGAACAGGTGGAGTGTACATTGTATAATTCTATGTCAATTAACACAAGTGCAATAGAAACAAATATGATTGGATTATGCCTTTTTTATTTCAGAAATGACCTATGTTAGGTTAGATTTTATGGGGTTAGTGAAGAAATAGAAGTGTTATGTCTCTTTTTTATGCAATTCACAATAGGGAGTTGTTCTTTATTTCTTTTTTCAAAAATTCTTCTAAATTATGCATTGATGCTTTGATTATAGAAGCATTCACTACTGAACAGAACCGAGACAGTCATTATTGGGCCTTCAACGGTGGAATTTTTTGAATCGGTGGCCACGTGTTTAGACGGGATTGGACGAGGGAGAGAAAGAGGATGAGATCGGTGGCCAAGG
>JAYMSW010001081.1:0-18032 GCA_036897725.1 Erodium texanum | reverse complement strand
GGGTTTCGCACATGGGTACAACGTTATGTACGGGACGGTCGGGGCCTTGGTTCAGTGCTTTGACTGGAAACAGAAGGTACGAGACAAGGTTACTATCGGCATGGCTACGGGTTACGGAGGAGCTACGTCTCGGTGTCTTCAGCTTTATCCGACCACTCGTCTTGATCTGGTTAATGTTTGATAATTAAGGTTTCGTGGAAATTCAAATAAGTGTAGGAACATGAAACACATTTTTAGAACCATATCTTGATGCTTATAATGTTCAACAGAAGTGTATTTTATCCAGTTTCATCCTTCAATATTGTTCTTATCTTTGGGGTTTATAAAACATATGAATATGTTTCTCATCAATGGAAGTAGGCCTACATGTGTAAATATTTAAGGTTACAAACTTAAATAAAATTTGATTTTTACTGATCAAAAAATAAAATCCACAATCATTCTTTCAATAAAAGCAAGCGAACTATGTAATATTGTCCTTGACCAAAAACTGTGGTACAAAGAGGTCCTTCATTACCAATATATTATCCACCAATATATATATATATATATTGTCCTTCATGTAATTATTTTATGGAGTCACAAAACATGGGTCCCTATAGTATTGTACGTACTCCAAATATTCAATGACCAATCAATTATTGTCATTTATTAAGTATATAGTACCAATGTGATGTCTTCAATATACTTAAAAATCACACGTACCGTGGTGCAATGACAACTAAAAAGATTTAGAAGAGTTGATTTGTTAAACTGTACGGTTGCATTTAAATATTTTTTGTTTGAGGAAATGAAAATAAGAACATCTTTCTTTTGTCACTCTCATATATATTGTCCTGTTTTCATTTGTATTCTGTAGGTGAGGATCAACGTTTGCCATTACATCATAACACTGTTTAGGCGGTGCCCATTCAAATGTTGTATTGTTCAAGCAAGAAACAAGGTGACGTAGAAGTGATGTATCGTCCAAGCCAATCTTAAACGATACAGTTTAGTATTTGTGTTGTCTAAGTGTAACTTAGACGACGTACTTAAACACCTTCGTCATCCAAACTTTACTTAGACGACGTTACCTCTGGGTGACGCAACTCTTTAAATTGGCCTTGGGTAAGAGAACGAGGTCCAGAAACTAGCCTGGACGCAGAAGAACAATGCCAGGCCATTGAAGAGTTCATGTGCCGTATGTTCGCATAACATAATGCCAAGCTACAGGCTAACACCAAGATCAGGATGCGTGAGTTCTGTCATAGCAAGCTACCCACCGCCTAATTTTAGTCACAGTAAACGCTTTTGTCTTTATATTTGGATGTTGTTGATACAATATTTAGATGATTTTTGATAATTGAGATATTTTTGGATAGTTTGATAATATATTTGGGATGATAAAATATATTTTGAAAAATCGAGATGATATATTTGTTGTCGGTTTATGAAATTGTTAAATTTTGAACTGTATATTTATCAGGGAATGGGCACCGGAAAAATAAAAATTTGTTGTCCATGCAAGATCGTTTGCTTGGGTGACGCAGCTTTAATGGGTGCGTCACCCAAGCTCGTAGCACAGCTTGCCGACACAGATAGGGGCGTCGCCTTGGATGTACTCTTAGACCGCGCAGCTTGTTTCGTTGTCTTAGCTAGTAGCTTGGACACGCAACAAGCTGAATTGTCTAAGAAGACATCTAAGACAACGCGCCTACTTGTGTCGTCTAAGCCATCTTACGCAACACTTCTTCTATCCAACACCACGTAGAACATATGCGTCATCTAAGAGCATCCTTGACAACGCGACATTAATTAATACATGTGTCATCTAGACGTTTACGTCACGCTTCTCAGGCGACCCAGGTTTGCATCACCCAAGCTCCTGTGCCAATAACATAAGAAATGAAATCAACAATTGATCTCAACTAGTTTATAATCAAGTTTCATAAAATGCATGACGTGATAATGGTGGTGATGTAGAAAATCGTAAACCACAGTGTACAGTACCCACAAGATAACAAAGAAACTGCTTAAGTGCTTGTCAGTGTTCACTTATTGGAGATTGCATAAACTGAGAGGGCTTATTAACACTGAATGCTACATCAATTCACATAGCATTTTGCTATATCTACAAAAATTCAATGATTGGCTGGGCCTAATAAGCCGGCAACTCATTTGATTTCCAAACTCATATATATCTCACAAGAACTTAAGGCGCCTATTCTATGTTGGGTATTTATCACAGTAATGTTGTTGCAATTGCAATGAAACAATACTTATATATAATTTGTGGATTTTACAGAATGTGTGTGGAGCTGGGACAGACACACAACAGCAGAATGGGCACCAGCAGAGCTACTTAATCACCCAAGTATGATGGATAAACCAAGAAAAGAGATTGACTCAGGGGTGGGGGAAGAGCAGACTAGTAGAGGAATCGGATATTCCTAACTTTCCTTATCTCTCAGCTATAATAAAGGAAATGGTAAGGCTTCAGCCCTTTGATCGTGACCCGTGAGAGAGTGAACTGAGGGCTGTAAAGTTGCCTGATAAGCTTCTAGGAATAAGGCACAAATGTATGAAGACTCCCCTGTATTTTTCTCTCATTTAGTTTTGTCTAGTAGAGGAATCTGTATTTACTCTCTTTTTTTCTGGCTTTTGGAAGTGTGTGACTGTCTACAGTAATAATGGTCAATTCAGGGACTTCCCTAAGCAATGGGCTTGTAAACCTATCTCAGTTTAAATGTTTTTTCCATTTGTTTTCATTTTCTCTCAAAACCCTTCCTTTTCTTCCCAAGTAATTCAACATGTCAAACACACTTAGCATATCACTTCTTTATTCTTTCCATTATCGTAGAATAATTGCATATAAAGCAGAGACCCAAAGTTGATATGTGCATTGAGACACATAACATACACAGATATATTAAACTAACACAATAATGGCTCACTATTCCTAATATAAAAAAAAAGTGCTGCAGAGGTATAAATGATGAGGCAAGGTAACTCACAAGTATTTCAGAGCCCTTACCGAACATCAGATGCAGATTTGTTGGCCTGCCCAGGAGTCTCAGCATTTGTCCCTAATTGTCTGGCCTCCCAATCAAAGCTCCCTGGTCGGTCATACAATAAACCAAATGCTTGAGTTAAGCTCACAACATGGTGAAAGAAAGGAATCAGCAACAACAGATAAGAATTGCAGGCTTAAAAGCATTAGCATACTCAGACAAGTTAGATACTAAAGGAAGCTTCTTTGCTATTATATACACAGTTGACACATTCTCTAACACTTGTTAATTCACCAGGACATTGCAGCCGGCTAAACATTCATAATAAATAAATAAGCTAACAGCAACTAAGAGAAGTTGACATGCCATGTCTCAACATGTACCAACTTTAGCGAGTAGACAATAAGTAAATAAAATTGACAAGACCTTGTATCTATCTTTCCCCCATATAAAAGCCCAAAACTAAAACAAACATAATATTGAAATCAAGCATGGCTGACATACAAGGCTACATTGTACTCTTCCTCGTTTGGCTACTCTCGGTGATCTTGATTCGAGCCATCTTCTCCAGAAATAAGAGCAAAGCTCGTCTTCCACCAAGCCCTCTAACCCTACCCATAATTGGTCATCTCCACCTTCTTGCTCCAATACCTCACCAAGCTCTTCACAAGCTCTCAAACCGTTATGGACCCTTGATTCACATTTTCCTGGGTTCAGTACCTTGTGTTGTTGCTTCCTCCCCGGAAATAGCCAAAGAGTTCCTCAAAACCCATGAAATGTCCTTCTGTGACCGGCCGAAAATGGCTGCAGTCGATTACCTTACATATGGGTCAGCTGACTTTTCCTTTGCACCTTACGGACCCTACTGGAAGTTCATGAAGAAACTGTGTATGTCTGAACTGCTAAATGGTCGAACACTAGATCTTCTCCTTCCAGTCAGGCATGATGAGATAAAGAGGTTCGTATATTGGGTACAGAAGAAGGCTGAGGCAGGCGAGGCAGTTGACGTTGGGAAAGAGATGATGACGGTATCAAATAACATAATATCAAGAATGAGCATGAACCAGAGATGCTCTGGCGATGAGGATGAGGCAGATGAGGTGCGGAAGCTGGTACATGAGGTTGCTGAGCTCACAGGGAAGTTCAATCTGTCGGACTTCATTGGATTCTGTAAGAATTTAGATCTGCAGGGATTTGGAAAGAGACTCAAGGAAGTTCGCGACAAGTTTGATGCAATGATGGAAAGGATCATAAAAGAACATGAAGATGCAAGGAGAAAGAAGGAAGAATGTGGAGGTGACACAGTGAAGGATTTACTCGATATTCTACTGGATATAGCAGAAGATAAGAACTCAGAGATAAAATTGACCAGAGAGAACATAAAGGCCTTCATTCTGGTAACAAGTCTATTTTTTTTTAACGCAAATATGCCTCCAAAAGTAGTCTAATATTGCTTTCATTCAAGCATAATCAAACCTCTAGCATAAACAGCAGGTGAACTAGTAGACTCATAAAATGGATAATAGAATTTTCAACATGTAAATTGTTTTTGATAAGCAGACAAACTATCATCATCATTTGGGTTACACTGATAATGGAATGAATTACCAATTCCCAGGATATATTTGCAGCCGGGACAGACACATCTGCTATAACCACAGAATGGGCATTGGCGGAGCTAATCAACCACCCAAATACGATGGAGAAAGCAAGACAAGAGGTCGACACTGTAGTAGGAAAGAGCAGACTGGTAGAAGAATCAGATATCATTAACCTTCCTTATCTCCAAGCAATAGTGAAGGAAACACTGAGGCTTCACCCAACAGGCCCGTTAATAGTGAGAGAGTCAACTGAAGATTGTACTATTGGAGGCTACGATATTCCAGCTAGGACAAGGCTATTTGTTAATGTGTGGGCCATTGGCAGGGACCCAAACCACTGGGAGAACCCACTTGAGTTCAAGCCAGAGAGGTTCATTAGCTCAGAAGGAAGCAATAAGAGCCAGTTGGATGTCAGGGGGCAACATTTTCATCTGTTGCCCTTCGGTAGTGGAAGAAGAGGGTGCCCCGGGACCTCTCTAGCACTTCAGGTTGTGCAGACAAACCTTGCAGCTATGGTTCAGTGCTTCGAGTGGAAACTCCAAGGCGGTGGTACTGTTAGCATGGAAGAGGGTGTTGGAATAACGCTTCCAAGGGCTCACCCCCTGGTTTGCGTCCCAGTACCGAGGCTCAATCCATTTCCATCTATGTGATCAGTTATTCTAAAGAACTAAAAATCAAATACCAGGAAAACCTCTTGTAGTACAATGATTATGGTGTGTTGCTGCTATTAATGATAATGATAATGATGTTGTATTGTTTTACTAGGTGTTGGTGATGATTCATATGAACTGCAAACAATTACACATTAGAAACTGAAACAAGAAACACCAACAAAATCTGATACCATAATTTCATAATATTTTCAGCTGATATATCAATTGTGTGATTATAATCATACTAACTTAGTTTCCAAACCCACAATCTTAATTTCCTCCCCAGAGTTCGCAAAACTGTTGTTAAAAGACAATAAAAGTTCCTTCTTTAACCACCCTAAAACGGCCAACCTTGAATACATTACTTATCACGGACCTTACTGGAAGGTCATCAAGAAGTTTTGCATGACTGCACTTCTTGGAGGTCAAGCACTTGAGCTGTACCTTCCGATCAGGCATCAAGAGGTGAAGTGATCTCTAGAGGTGATACTGAGGAAAGCTAATGCAAGTGAGACTGTCGACCTCGGGAAAGAGCTGCTAAAGTTGGTGAATAATGTAATATCAAGAATGACATTCAGGAGGAGATGTTCTGAAGAAGATGATGAAGCTGACGAGGTGATAGAGTTGGCGAAAGAAGTGGTTGAGCTTTCTGGGAAATGTAACTTGTCGGATTTATTTTGGTTTTGTAAGAATTTAGATTTGCAGGGATTTGAGAAAAGGCTCAAGGATGTGCCTGACAGGTTTGGTGGTAAGATGGAGAGGATCATAAAAGAGCACCAAGAGGCTAGGAAGGAGGAGAAATTGAGTGGAGAAGCAATAGTGCAGGACTTGCTAGATATTTTGCTCGACATACTTGAAGATGAGAAGTCAGAGATAAGATTGACAAGAGAAAACATAAAAGCCTTCATTATGGTAAGGACCTATACTCCATAAACACATCAGTCAAGCAAGGAAGTATAACTGTTGCATCTTATACTTGTAACAAAAAAAAAACAAGTATAAGATAATTGCAACTCACAAATATTTCAAAGTCCTTCATGAACTGTAAATGCAGATTAGCCACGTGTTTCCTAATTGTCTAGCCTCAAATCAAGATGACCAACCAAAGTTTGGACTGCCCTGATCAGCCACAACATGAACAAACATACTTGAATCAAGATCACAGCATGGACTAAGAAAGGAACCAAAAACAAGAAGAATTCCAGGGTCTAGACATATTAGAAAGAAAAAAAAGAGGATAATCAAATCAATTCAACAGACTAGATTAACCAAATACAAACAATCATACAATACTATCATACATTGGAAAGTGAAACAACAAATAACAACTGAATCTTTTTTTTTTTGATCGGAAAGTAAATAACTGAATCTGATACCATAATTCCACAATTTAGCAAAAGAAAAAGGGATTTACCTTATCACACATACATTCTGAGAGTTTCTGGTAAAATTTGACAATGATGTCAGAAGAAGATGAGATCAAAGACGAGCATTGATTTTCAAAAATGGCGAAATTGGGGCGCTGAATCAGGTGCCTTGGAGGTGTAAGGCGGAGTAGGGCGCGTGGATGCTGATAGAATTGCAATCTTCGTGAGGAACGATAGATCTACGGGACTGTAATGGAGTTCCAGTACCCAGAATTAATATGTTTATCGTCTTTTATCAGATGAATTTCTAGTTTAACAGCACGTATGGAACCAAAAGGGATACCTCATAAGATCAAATGATGAATCCAATCATTCGAATTATTTTTTGTGTAGTTATTCTAAAAAAATACGGGCTGCAAAAACTCAGACATGATCCTGAGTTTTTTTATATTCTAATGGGTTGCAGCTTACTCTGGCATTACCATATACCAAAGCCTGTACAATTATTAATGAGGTGTTTCTATATTATCATACACCACAACCTACCTAAAAAAAGCAAGTATAATATGATAATGGGGTATGAGACATAGTACCTACCTCATTGATTGGATGGTATGGTTTGAGAGGCATGTGTATTGTAATAATAGTATAAATTAATCTATGTTTTTAGGACGAAAAATGTCATATAATAGATGCAGATCTAATCTTTCCGATCTTATTAAGGTCAGGTCAGGTTGGGTAGAATAGTTTTGGTGTTGCCCGGGTTTGAGCTCAGATTAAAAGTCTCTCGTCGGGGTGGCCATATATCATATCGTTCTATATCAGATATAGGACAATAAAGATTTCACATCCCAGGTGAGGTCCGATTCAAACAGCAAAACCCCAGAAACCAAGAAAAACTGAAATTGAATAAGAAATATAAAACTCAAGGTCAAAAACAGACAGCTGGAGTTATGGGGAACGAGGAAGGTGGTGCAAGGTTGCATTCTGATCTCGAGGTCATAAAGGTAATTTAAAATACTGTTTATTAATACACAATGCAAAATGGTGACAAACAGCATTAACTTAGCCATCGTACAGCAAAGTACTGCATAATCCTAATACTAATACCTTGCAAAAAGAGGTTACTTGACAAACGCTCAGGCATGGATAATCTCCGAGAACCCATCATACTCTCTCTGCTTGCTACTAATTTCATGTACATCCTTACTAGTTATCTTGACCAGATTCAAGAGACAACCTCATCTTCCACCATGCCCACTAGCCCTACCAGTCATTGGACACCTCCACCTCCTACGCGGAGTGCTCCACCAAGCTTTTCACAAGCTCTCAAATCAATATGGACCCTTGATTCACCTATACTTGGGCTCCAAACTCGCTGTCCTAGTTTCCTCCCCAGAGATTGCAAAAGAGTTCTTAAAAGACAATGAAACTTTCTTCTTAAACCACCCTAAAACAGTCAACCTTTAATACATTACTTATGGTACATCTGACTTTGCCATGGCGCCTTATGGACCTTACTGGAAGTTCATCAAGAAGCTTTGCATGACTCAACTTCTCGGAGGTCGAGCACTAGAGTTGTACCTTCCGATCAGGCATCAAGAGGTGAAGCGATCTCTAGAGGTGATACTGAGGAGAGCCAATGCAAGTGAGCCTGTCAACCTTGGGAAGGAGCTGCGGAAGTTTACAAACAATGTAATATCAAGAATGGCATTCAGCAGGAGGTGTTTTGAAGGAGATGATGAAGCTGATGAGGTGATAGGGTTGGTGAAAGAACTGTTTGAGCCTTCCGGGGAATTTAACTTGTCGGATTTATTTTGGTTTTGTAAGAATTTAGATTTGCAGGGATTTGAGAAAAGGCTCAAGGATGTGCGTGACAGGTTTGATGGTATGATGGAGAGGATCATAAAAGAGCACCAAGAGGCTAGGAAGGAGGAGAAAGAAGCAGCAGTGAAGGACTTGCTTGATATTTTGCTTGACATATTTGAAGATGAGAACTCGGAGACAAGATTGACCAGAGAAAACATCAATGCTTTCTTTTTGGTAAGGACCCATACTCGCATGAACACAGAGTCAAACAAGAAAGCATAGTTTGTTGCATCATTAAAATTGAATCGTATAAAACAATACTGATATATAAATTGTGGATTCTACAGAACATATTTGAAGCTGGGACTGATACATCATCCATAACAGCAGAGTGGGCACTAGCACAGCTAATTAATCACCCGAGTGTGATGGAGAAAGCAAGAAAAGAGATTGACTCAGTGGTAGGGAAGAGCAGACTAGTAGAGGAATCTGATATTCCTAACCTTCCTTATCTCCAAGCTATAGTAAAGGAAACACTAAGGCTTTACCCTGCTTCCCCTTTGGTTGCCAGAGAGTCATCAGAGGACTGTAAAGTTGCTGGTTATGACATTCCAGCAAAGACCCTACTGTTTGTGAACGTGTGGGCTCTCAGAAGAGATCCAAAGCACTGGGAGGATCCCCTCGAGTTCAAGCCAGAGAGGTTTGTTAACGAAGAAGGGAGTGGAAGAGGTAAGGTGGAGTTGAGGGGACAGCAATTTCATATGTTACCGTTTGGAAATGGAAGGAGAAGCTGCCCCGGAGCTTCGCTAGCACTGCAGATTGTGCAGACTAGTGTTGCTGCTATGATACAGTGTTTTGAATGGAACCTTTGTGGAGAAGATGGTACTGTTGACATGGAAGAGGGAGCTAGGATAACCCTTTCCAGGGCTAATCCCCTAATTTGCAAACCTGTACCATGGCTTGATCCATTTCCATCCTTTTCATAAGGTAAATTGCTTGGGAAAGAGAAGCATTCTACTAAGATAAAAGTTTTAACAACTTATGAGAATAAGGTAGTCAAAGCAGCAAAAACATCTCATCAGTAAACGAAGAAGATTGGAGCTGGAGCAACATCGTCTTGGTCTTGTAATGGACTTAACAAGGTAGCTCAAGCAGTCTGTGTTGAGAAGTTTTCTTTAATTCTAGTAACATCTTTCAATTTTTCTCCTATTCTTTGATTTGGATTCCCATGTGTGACACTTGTATAAGCTGCCATATATTTTTCTGCTATTTCAGTTGATGGATTTGTTTGATTTTTATGTTTTTTTCCAGTACTTTTCGAATTGTGTGACTAACATGTTAGGTATAATGTTATGCAAAGACTTTGTTTGTTATAGAATGCACTTGCTACCAACATGGTGATGGTTAAACTTTTGGTTTTATTTATTCAGTGACTGAAGATTTTAAAGATTCCCAGTCTTGGGCATCCTAGGCGGTGTCTTGAAAGGTTCAACCAGAGCCTAGAAATCTTTTTATTTGGACCCGACCACCATGAGCTTTCTTAACAAGGAGTAGACTCATGGACTTGTAGACCCATCTGATTTTAAAAGCAACATAGGAATAGTTCTAGTTTCATAATTTCTAGGAAATACACCTAGCTAACCTGGGACTTCACACACACACTATATAATACACACACAAACACACAATAACAATTCAATACTTGTAACAAAAAAAAAAAAGTATAAAAGCATTGAAAAGGAATGAATGATGAAGCTGGGTAACTCACAAGTATTTCAGAGTTTCAGAGTCCATGAACTGTTGATGGAGATCAGCCACGGGCTTCCTAATTGTCTAGCCTTACATCAAGATGACAAACCAAAGTTCTGGACTGCCCTATTCAGCCACAGCATAAACCAAAATACTTTAATTAAGATCATCGCATGGACTAAGAAAGGAACCAAAAACAAGAAATGAGAATTGCAGGGTCTCAACATTACGATGAACCAAAATCAAAGCCAAAGGAGCTTCTGGTAAATACATATTAGAATGGACATTGGGATCGGTTCCTACTCCTAACTCAAGGAAGAATTAAAACGATTGTGGAGTATGGTGTGGGTGATGATAGCAACATTGTGCTACTGACGGCAAAGACTCAATTCTATTTGATGAAATACAAATGGAAATAGAGGAAAACTAATCATTTACATCTCTAGGGTTTGTTACTTTCTGCATTACTCCTCATTGCTCTGTTAGATTTTCTTCCACGGTCATAGGTTTTGATGATCATGCACAATTACAATAGAGATATTAACAATCCAATGCTACATTTTCATTTTTCACTAGAAATCTGGAAATTCAACAAACTAGATCAACGAAACACAAACGGTTTAGGGAAAATCACATAAACTGCAAACGATTATGCAATACTATCACACATTAGAAAGTGAAACAACAAATGACAATTGAATCTGATAACATTATTTCACAATTCAGCAAAAGGAAGACGTGGATTTACCACATTTCAAATATATTCTGAGAAGACTAGCATTCATTATTCAAAAATGGGGAAATTGGAGCGCTGCATCAGGAGCCGTGGAGGTGTAAGGCGGATTAGGCCGTGGCTGCTGATGGATCTGCAAGGGATATAGGGGAGTGGAGTGTAGTTTTAGGGTTTCGGCGATCCCCAAATGGGGGTTTCTACATTGAACGAATTATGGCGGGATCTGCAGAAATGGCTGCTTAGAGCATCAAACACTGATGGGGGTGATGGCAGCGTCTGTCTATTATTAACAAAAGGAAGCTGACGGTGCTCAGTTTAGGCAGTGATGAACCTGCAAGGTCGGGGACCTCAATCGGCGACAGATTCAGCGAAGAGCAGCGGGCTGTGATTAGACATAGATTTAGAAAATCCCCGCAAAATAGAAGTGGAGAACAAGCTCGGGAGAGAAGGTAGCGGTCTACGCGACTCGCTTTAAAATGGGAACCATACTAAGTAAATCTCATGTCTGCAAGAGGCATATCAACTAAACCGGTAGAAGCGATAAAATCGCAGGAATCTAGGGAGTCACTATAGAGGTGGCCTGTAGAACTAGTCTCATCCGAATGATAGATCGTGTTAAAATCCCCGGAGATCAGGACCCTAGGGTCAGCATAAGACACGATGTCCCGGAAATGGGACTAGAGGGCTCTCCAATTAGGGGCAAGAGAGGGGGTGTATACATTAACCAATGTGACGCCAAGCCTTGAGCGAAGGTGGAAGTCAGTCCAGTAAATCGTACTATCCTGCGAGAGCATAGAAGATACCCTACACACCAGGGTGTTCCAAACCGAGAGTATGCCCGCTGAGACGCCCAAAGAAAGAGCAAAAACAAAACTGAAGTCAAAGGAAAAACCGCACGAGCGAACGAAGGAGACCGAAACATCTTGAACCTTGGTCTACTTAATTATGAGAAAATCAACATGGAGGCTCCTAACATGTGTGGCCAACAAACTCCTTTTGGCCTTGGAGTTAAGGCCACGTGCGTTCCAACACAAGAAAATCATTCTGCCCCGTTGTTGAAGGAATGACTATGCACAGAGTCCAGCTTCTCGAAAGCCTTTGTTGCGCTGCCTGGGTAGCATAGATCAACAAAACCTGAAAGACCTATCAAAACTATGGTGATCCTCTCCCCGCTCTGAGGGTCGATGAGAGAGGAGTGATTTCTCTAACTTCTTATGGACTTTTCCTTTGGGTAACAAATCTCTAGTTTTCTTTATCTTCTTCACTTTTAGTAGCTATGTGTCTACACACTCTAACAGAAAGACCAAGATTTTTTAATCTGACAACGAGCGGGAATATGACAACTCATCCTTCCAAAATTTATGTTCTTCGCATGGAATGGTATTTCACTTCTTCGGTCCTCATACCTCTTCTCAGAATGGATGAGTTGAGTGTAAAATTTGCACTGTCAATAATATGGTTCGTACACTTTTTCTCCATTCTTCCATTCACGCTTCTTTCGAGTATCATGCTCGTGGTACTCGTCCTCGGTCATGTCCTTGAGCTCCGCTTAGGTGTGCGTCCCGACGTCCACAATGGTGCGGATGTGCCGGTAGCACTGCTTGTACTCAGCCACCCTCATGTTCTACCGGTTCCAGTGGTCCTTGCACTGCGCTGATTCCGATCCGCCCTAGTCCAGTCGTTCGGGGTGTCCTCCACAAGAAAGAGGTGCACATCACGCCAGTAATCTTGGCTGGTCCATGACAAGGCGTGTAACCACGCCAAGACGAGCCGAGTCTCCTCTTCTTGCATCCATGGCCATGCCGAAAGTACCGTTATTGCTGTGGGTGGTGTGGGCCAAAAATTGGCCGAAGATAGGTGAAGAGATACTAGATGAGGGGATCGACTACAAAGGGTTGGGGATGGTGACGGCCGGGTCAGTGTGGTGATGAGGGAAAGCCGAAGGGTATTTATAGGGACGGCCTGGCTGGGCCGAACCCTTGTCATTAATGATTGAGTCAATGCCATTGTGACAGTCGCCGCTGACCAGTCAATGACGAACCCTAAGCCGACACGTGGCATCTTAAATCGCGTCAGTAATGCCATCTCACCTGTTCTTCTTGATCCACGTGCTCTTCACACCAACTCTACGTAGAGGGACGGTGTTAACCTGACATTGGTGTCGATTAGTGCTACCGCGTTGGTAGCATTGATGCCATGACGCCAGCACAGCTCAGTGATGCGACCTTAACCTTGCCCTAAGCACATCATCATGGGCACATCAATCGAATTGTTACCAGGTTAAAAAGGAAAAATCAGCTTCATTTGTGTGGGCCTTGATGCGGGTCTAGACATTACATCTGAATTTGAAATTCATTATCCCAATACCCAGTAAAATTGCTTGTTAGGAAAAGAAAATAAATGCAAAAATTGTTTTTTTTATCCCCATGGAGTATAGGTAGTGCTTGACGCCTATCTTAAGCAACGTACTTTCTTATCACCAATTTATAATCTGGATCCGACATGGAATCTCAATAAACACAATGGAAAATGGAAAAACATATATAAAAGCTCATGCTCAGATGAGATGAGATGGAGAATAAGATAAAATGCAGCAAACATGCGGAGACAACATTTGTCCCTTCGCCTCGTACCAAGGTTCCTCTAACGTAAACTATAATTAATCATGTTTCAATCTATTACAGATGAGTAATAATATAATTAATCATGTAACAAAATATCAAGTGTAGATAAAGTCACACATAAATGGTTCAGCATCCATCAAATTAAAATCCACAACCTACAAAATTACAAATGACGATGGATCACCTACCACGAACCCACAAGTTGAATCCTATGACATAAAACCAACAGCAAATCGACAAAATCTACCGTCTTCAGCACAAAGGGCTAAATGAAGAAAGCAAGCAAGCTCCATTCTTTTTTTTCCTACTTAAATAGCTTGACATGAATGGGAAAGGAACTGCCTTTGCTCATAACATGCAGTCTGTTCTTGCTGGCAACCTCCTGAAAAAATTGAGGGGCACGGAGGGAAGCTTGTGGCGGAACCTCGGGTGCCTCAAAACATAAAACCCCGTCAGGAGGGCCACAACCTGGAACGGCGTGACATACAGGACTATAGCAGCAACCAAACAGAAGATCACAAACAGGGATGTGGCTCTCGGGTCACGCCAGCTCAGCAACGATTGAAACCTCTCCCCCTGAGTTGCCATGTCACCCACCACGGTCTGAATCCTCCCCGCTATGCTCCTCAACCGATCGTATCTCATCCTCACGATATCCGAAGGACGGGAAGTCGGGAAGGAATCGAATTCCTCGTCAAGTTCCTCAGGATGAGCGTTCTCAGCATGAGACAGACGAGTGTCCATGTGAGGAGGATGCCTCGGCCTCCACCTGTAGTACCAAACTCCAATAAGGAACAGGTAGAGGAAAATAGTTGGCAAGATCAACTCTGGGTACATGACCAGTATGATGAACAGGATGTGAATCAGAACCGTCGTGATCGGGTTTTTCCAATTGCAGATCTGGTCGAACCATTTCCCAACGGCGATTAACCCACTTAAAACTCCCATGATCCTGAAAAAATTAGCCTTGCTTCTTCTCATGCTCCACATATGTGAACCCACATCAAGCATATACTCAACCACCTCCTTCCTTAGCGGTGGCTCAGCCCGGCTCAGCCTCATTGAGACAATTTGTGTGGCCTGATGCCTCAAGCTATCGAGCTGGATCACAGTTAAAGGATGGATGTAATGCATCTTTGGCAACAAGGGGTGTGAGTACATGTGCATCATGTTTAACAAAGAAGAGCAAGTGAACCTCACAGCTAAATGAATCTCACCCATCTTCTTGACTCCGCTTTGGTGTAGAACTAAAAGTGGGTACGAGTGTGTGTAGATCCGATCGGTTTCAAGAGTCGAAAGACGAATCCTGACCTTGCCAATCTTCGAATCCTTTGCCCCATTAGCCTTGTCTCCTCCATGCAGATGACAATTATCGAAAACCCCAATGGTAATCACAGTACATGGATCGAAAACCTCCCAAGTGTATTGTTCATTCCATTTGGGTGTGAAGCTATCTATGATTGTCCTTGTTCGAACCCATTTCTGTCCATATTTTGCTACACAATAAGCATCGGTTGTTCCTCTTCCATCTTTGGTCTTCATTGGCATCAAGCCCTGAGCATTCAAGATCCCAACCTCAAGAACACCGATGCTTGACTTCCATAACTGCTTGCCTGTTGGTCGAAGATCGCTGCTGTAGTGAGTTGACTCGTCAAGAACATGGTAACCTCCTTCCAAACAAACCCTCATGTGAAGCCTGCTAGCGAATTTGATTTCCTTCTTCTTTTCCCCTTCCACCATAACATGTCTCTCCAGATTAAACCACTTGGTGTTCACAGGTTTATGATCTAGCCTTCGGTCCACGTACTGCAATGGAATGCCACACCTACCCAAAACCTCGTCCTTGTTATGGGCAACCCTATCTTCTACACTCAAAATCAAAGGCTCCTCAAACGGTTCAGCTGCTACAAACATCAAATCTTCGTTCCACATGGGGTTAATGCTCCTACTATGAGAGATTCGAGTTCTCAAAACCTGATTTCCCAAAATAGCCTTCACATAGACTTCAGGGTAGCGACCCTTATCACTCGGTTGCAAGTCCTGAGCTTCAATGACATTAACTCTCAAGTACCAAAGCTTGGGAGAGAGATACACCTTGGACCGAATATTTGCAAGACCATCACTTCCACTCACAGTTGCTGCATCAGAGTGCCATGCCTCAGGAAATGCTTCATCTGCTTGTGTACCCATCCAAACAGCCAACATGAGCTCTCCCTTAACTTTATCACCCTTCCTATCCTCTAGCCGATACCATTGTGGAGCGAGAGGACTATCTGGCGGGACCCGTTTGGGAACCTCAGACAAATCGAACATGACCCTACCCATGAAATCATCTTTTACAAAATCCTTATCCTTCACAATGACTTCAAGTACTGAAGACTGAAGCCGGTCTTTTGAGAAGGCAAAGACTTGGTTCCATTCTGGGTTTGATTTCTTCTCGAAATGGCGGGTTGTGCCCTTGTAGTTTCCAAGCTTGACTTCAACATAAGGGTCACAGCTGCCGGTGATGTCTTTTCCTGGCAAGTCCTTGGCCTTGACGACCCGGACGTAGAGATATTGCATCTGCTCAACCAAGTCATAGGTGCTGGTCAGCTTGTCACCACTGATCTTTCCCCCTCCCAGATGAGGGTAGGTCTGCTTCAAGGCGTAGTCTTCTGGTGGCGGCCTTTGCATCATCTGGGCTCAACAACAACAAAAAAGAAAGACCCAAATGGAAATAAATAAACAGATATAATAACTCAAGATGAACTTTAATTGATACACTGATGAATCCATCAAGGTAAAGAAGCCTAACCATCCAAAAAGTTGTTAAAACCCAACAAAAAGAAGCATAAACACAAGAAGCCAGTTACTGAATACGACTAAAATAGACCCAAATACTTGAATACACGAAATTCCAAAGAAATTGAATCTTCAAAGCAAAGATGTGACGTAAAACTAATAGATTAACCAGAGAGACTTGAAGGTTGGCTTTAACTTCTAATAAGGCAGTAAAATACAAATTAGGCCAAATCATCTCAATGGCGTGAAGAATTAGATAATTACCTTGAATCAGAATCGGAGGAAAAGATGAGCAGTTTTGGAAGCCTCGGATCTGGATCCTTAGTACCTGCAGAAATCAAGATCAGGAAGTTCCACCTTTAGGTGACACGAAAAGCTGTGTTCCTTTGAAAATATTAGACGATCTGAAGATGAAGTGTCCTGTTTGGGTGCTAAGAAAATGCGTGAAAAGAAAACACAAGAAACGTTCGGAAAAATAGATTTCTGGCCATCGAAAGCGAAAAACTGCTGGCTGCAACAAACACTTAACCGAAAATCTGGATAAACATCAATTTCTATAGGGTCAATACCGCTAAAAAGAATTTTTTTATAAAAAAAAATCGAAACTTCTTCCATTTTCTCGAACTTTCTCGACAACAAGAGAACCAAAACTGCAGGTCGGGCTAACCCTGTTTCTCTTCTGTACCCAACAAAATCCCTCCTTTTCCCTCCTTTGTTTCCTCGATTTTCCCAGTAACCAAACACTGGTGTGAGAAACTATTTTTAAAAAAAACAAAAAATAATATTTTTTAAAACCCAGATTTCATCAGAACTCATTAATGAATGGCAGAAGAAACCCAACATTCTCCAAAACAAAACAGAGAAGACCGTAAAAGAAGATAAATGCAACACAGAAGGAGGAAATGCAAGAATCACCTCGCTACACCGCCGTCTGAAGAACTCGAAGTGGGCTTCGCCAGAAGAAGAAAACCCTAAAGTCCGATCATGTAGAGGTGGATGGAATAGAAAAGAAATGGGTTTTGTGGAGACAGAAAAGAGGTGGTGGAGGAGTGTAGAGAGAGGGAGAGGAAAAGAAGAGAAAGGTAGAGAGAGAAACTGCTTTGGGGCTCGGCTTGGGTGGGATCCGATGAATCTGCGAGAATACACAGAGGGGAGCTATACCTACACTACCCACATACCCATCTCCATCATCGCTCTCTGCTTTTTTGCTTTATCTTTTTTCCAGAGAGAAACATAAGGTTTTTTTTTGTGTTGACTGTTCCTCAGCAGTGGTCTTGGGGAGACCCGGGTCATGCGTGTCTAGGAATTTGGGCGCTATCGTTCCCCGATGTCGCACGGGTTTTTCATGCCCCCATACGCCAGCTCGACCCGCGGCATAACTTCTTACGTCATTGCCTTTCGAGTGTGGTACAGGTGGCGTGACGTGTCCGGTTGGACAGGAAGTCTGTGCACCTGTAGGAAACAGGACGTTCTGCGGTTGCTTGTCGTTTAGTCCAACAACGCTCAATTCTGCCCCATATTCTAATAAATAATATTTTTGTTTTATTTTAAAGATGAACTTGGGCCGTGCTTATTGGGTTAAAGCCCATATACACGCTCAACGATACCAACAAATTAGATGGCCACGCGTCACGTCTTGATTGGATGTGACTTCCATGTTTAACAAATATAGTCAAGTTTCACTACATCCCGCCGCAGGGGAATGCCACCTTTCACTCACTCTCT
>JAYMSW010001080.1:0-18033 GCA_036897725.1 Erodium texanum | reverse complement strand
TTTTATGTGTTTTTGTAATGGCAATAACAAGGCCTTCGAAATGGCTTTTGTACGTGAGCGAGTAATAGGTAGAGACCTCATGAGCTAATAATAATGACGTTGATAATAAAATAGTTTGGTGTTTTTACGTATAAATTTATCTAGTTCATGAGTTTTTAATTATGGAAATTTTTATTAGATAAATTCTAGCCTTTGATCACCCCAATTTCACGTACTAATATCAATAATAAAGTTACTTCTTGTAAATAAGAACATATATTTACATTGATCCATCAATCATGTGTTGATTACATTTTACCAATAGACGAAAGATTGTTTTGTTGAGCTAAAAAAATCCCATAATTATGGAGAACACATAGATTTATTTTATCTATGTGTCTAGAGTTACATAATAGGTATACTTTCATTTTTTGTTGTTGATAAATATAGGTATACTCTTTTTGAATAGGAGGTTAATCATGACATGATTAACACAAAGCTAATCATAACATTATCTATAATTTTCATTTTCATTTTTCTAAATAACCTTATCTTTACAGTTCACATAATTTTAGCCCCGGTATATTCGTGAACCATAGTAAATTATATTCGATAACAATTGTTTTTTTTTACTGAGACAGTACTATTTTTCTTTAAATTCTTTTCATTAATTTAGAAAAAAAATACCATAAAAATGATTTATTATGATGCTTTGTCGACATCCAAACAGGCCATAGAAGATTGTATCCGGAACTGTTAGTAGGCCCCACACACACGCGATTCCTTAGCGAGTCACTTCTTCTCCCTCCATCCCCTACACGATTCACTCAACCCCCGCTCTTTCCATTACCTTCGTCTCGAAGCAAAATTAAGCTTCCTTCTTCTCCTCCTCCTCTCTGCAACTACGATCGTCCGACGAACGCGAGCCGGAGCTATGCTGGTGGAAGCCGAACTGCACGATTTGTCCGACGACGCCGACTATGCTGCTTCTCAGCAACAAGTAAGCAATTGATCGTCGCTCTTCAATTTCTGTTTCGATTTCACTCGATTGACCTGGAGATAGCTTCAATTTCACTTCAATCTTGGTTTCTGAGCTTTTTGTCGGTGAATTTGATTTGCGTGATTATTTGGATAATCGATCGTGTTCTTGGTGTTTGGGTTTAGGGGTCTGCGAGGACGATGAGGTGCGATAGTGTTGATAGTAGAAAGAGCTCGTCCAGCGAGCCTGATGGCGCTGAAGTGATTTTCCAGAAAGAAAATGTCACAATCCATCCCTCTCAGTTTGCTTCCGAGAGGATTAGCGGAAGATTGAAGTTAATTAAGCAAGGATCGTCTCTCTTTATGGTAATTATTGCACAGTATTAGTTTCATTGTTCTTGATTTATTTATTTTGATTTATGAATTGCCTATCAAGTGTTCTTTATGATGTGGTGATGGTAGACATGGATTCCATACAAAGGGCAAAACTCAAATGCAAGGCTGTCTGAGAGAGGTTGACCCTAGTCTTGTAGTTTTTGTACTTATATGATACTTGATCATGCATTTTGGTTATTTACTGAACTGTTGCTATGTTTTTGTTTGATGTAGATAGGAATCTTTACACTATAAGGGCTGTGTCTTTTACGGATCTAAGGTCTATACGCAGACACACTCCAGCACTGGGGTGGCAGTACATCATTATTGTGTTGGCATCAGGTAGAATTCACTCAGCCGAACACTATTCAATGTCAATGCAGTATTTATGAAATGAGATGAAATAAGGTGAAAATTGTGTTTTGCAGGGCTTGCATATCCTCCTCTATACTTCTATAATGGTGGAGTGCGTGAGTTCCTTGCCACAGTAAAGCAGCATGTTTTTCTTGTGAGGTTAGTTGTTGTTCATGTTCATGATTTCTTTGTTCGGCATGCTAAAGCCATGTACACAGAATACAATGAAAAGAGCATCCTAGTGCATGTGGCTCGCACAGTCCCACCAGAGTGGTCTGAGAGGGTTACTTGTGTATGCAGTCTTAACCCTTCATATGTAGAGACTGTTTCTGTTGTGACCTCAAGGTCACAAGACATTCACCTTACCTTGCGCTAAGGCCCGCTCACCATCTGTCCCTAGAACAGATTCGGAAACTAAAATGTTTCAAACATTTGGAATTTAATGCATTGGGGAAAAGGTCGCACCCTTAGAATTGATTGTGAAATTCTATAATTCTGACTTTATTTAGAAGAACAGAGAAAAGAGATCCGGCAATCCAATCTGGACTTATGTTTTGTCACCTGTTGATGATTTCTGATTATATGGCATATTTGCAGGTCAGAAGATGATGCAAATGTGTTCATTGTGAATGATTATCAAGATCCTCTCCAGGTACTCAAATTTATTTATATTATGGAAGAAAAATCTTACCCTTTTGTATAACTAAATCTTCCCATTTCTTTGTACAGAAAATTTTGTCTTCTTTGGAGCTGCCTAGGCCTATTTCCTCGTCGCTGGACCCATCTTCATCCCTACCAATTGCTGAGTCTTCAAATGGAAATCGGGAAAAGACTAGCGGCGGCATCCAAGACGAAAACCTGACCTCCTCTAAATACAGAGCAAGGCCAGGGAAAAAGGTCAATGATCCTGCTAGAGATCTCTCCATTCAAGTATTAGAGAAATTTTCTCTAGTTACCAGATTTGCTCGAGAAACAACTTCCCAACTCTTCGGTGAAGGTCATGGCAATGGCTTTGGTGCTAATGAAAGGAGAACCCATAACCTATCTCCCATTGACTATCCTCAGAAATCATCTATTGATGAAGAGAAAGTTCCTGATGAAGTTCCTGTCATCCCAGATCCTCTGGAGGTAACTTTATGTCTTAGTCTTTGGCACATCAACTGAATGATGACTTTAACTATTCTGCTATCAGTTATCCGTATGAATGTTTGATGATTATACCACATGATATGCCAGCTCCTAAGAACCATCAAATTGTTAGTTAATTGGCTATTAGAGTGTGTGGTGCTTCAATAATCAACTTTCTTACGTTGGTGAGTACCTGCATGGTATACGTACTTTATCTTTTCAATGGCATTCTAATACTTGGTTAATTAAACCTGTATGCATCATCATGCCTTTTCTGACTGAGCAATGTTTCTATCTATGTGCTGCCAAGTAGGTATAAGATGCAATGATTCAACCATTAGATAGTGAAAATGAAAAATGGAAGGTCAAGATGCATTTATCTTGGTTAGCGAACTATATATGGAACTTGTGTGAGGAAGATCCATGTCTTAATATCTTAATACTTGGGCAATAATATGGTTATGTTGATTTCAAAAGAAATATGGTTTAGAATTGGAACTTTTTTTTCTTCCTGTTTAACTAGAATGATTGCATTGCTGTACTTGGAAAAAATGAAACTTTATTCCCAGACCATCTAATGTAGACCTCTGTCCTTTTTGACAGAGAAAATCATCTAGGAAAGAAAATGTTGGTGAGGAAGCTGTCACCCTTGTGGGAACTTTTGAGCTTATCGATTGTAAGGAGGTATAAAGGACATTTCTGTCGTACTTAAGTTCTAGGTTTCTTCCTCCTTTAATAGTATTTCTCGACACTTCAAGTGTTAATATGAAAAAGGTTCAATATGCTTGTTGGAAGGTGCAATCATAATCCTATAGCATTATACTGGGATATGTGGTGTAGATCATCTCGGTCTGCACTTCCAACTTCCTCTCTTGTAGCAAGATCGCTGCTATTGTCTGTGAGGACGAGTGTTCTTCACAAACGTCATTGATGCGTTGTGAGTAAATGTAGGCAAAGCTACTTGGCATGAATTAGAGCATGACTGATGTATGCTGTGTTCTGAGTGTGTTCTTGACTATATTTCTTAGGGTGATTGTGGCTTAGAGTATCATTTCATGTTTCCCTGGCTGGAAAATATCAAGATGGTTGAGTACGAGGAGGTTTAATCTGAATGCTTCTCCTGAACATAACATGGAAAATCCCCTGCTTAACCTCAGCTCCAGAAATTTGATTTTTACCAGAGTTATAAGCAACTATTTAAACCTTTCATAACCGGATTAGTTGTATAGTGTGGATGCTAGTGCTTTGATGGCCCTTCATTTCTGGCCAATCCAGTATTAGTAATATTGTCTTTGCTGATTACTACATCATATGAGTCAACCAAGTGAAGATTGAGATTCATATTTATGTCTTGATCATGAACTTTCGAAGTCAACTCAAAGAGCTGTTAGTGTAACTTTAACATAATGTCAAATAGGAATGGGTAATGTTTTTTTGTTGACTGAATGGCTGTATATGGCAGATAATTGGATGTTGACACTTGGATTGGATTGCTTCAAGGTGCAATTATTATAAATGGAAGGAGTAAAACTTCTAAAATGTATGCCTGTTATGTCATGGAATTCTTTGAACTTAAATGTGATGGCCAAAATTACAGTTACAGTAGTCATATCCATGTCCCTTAATGGACTGACATTGTATGGGAAGAGTATATAATGGTACTTAGCAGTATGGTACTAGGACAAGAGAACTCCCTTTTCCAGTAACCTGGTACATGTCATGGTCTTAGTTGAAACTTTGGTTATTCAGTTTGGTAACGATCTACAAGTTAACTTCATTTTTCAAGGATCCGTTGCTGAGTTCTTGGACTGAATGGAAGATGAATATATGTACATTTTGTTTTTGACGTCTCGTGTTATGCTATTACTGACATTATTGTTATTGTTTTATTTTCTTTTGGCAGTTTGATAAACTGAGTCTAGTGTGGGGAAAACCACGACAACCTCCCTTGGGAACTGAAGAGGTAGGTGCTATGCCATAAGGGTTGTTCATTACTGATATATTCCTTCAAATGTTTCTATTGTGAACACCTCTTAACGTGATTTATATGTAGCTATTAATTACATCTTTAATTGGTCAAACAGGATAATCAGATAAATGTTTTTTCATGTGCTTGAATGCTGTTATATTGTATTATTGCTCCTAAATTTTGAGTGGTATTTGCAGTGGGCCACTTTCTTGGATTCTGAAGGTAGAGTTACGGATTCAGAGGCTTTAAGAAAGAGAATATTTTATGGAGGAATCGAGCAAGAGTTACGGAAAGAGGTTTGTGTTTTACACCATTTAGCCTAGTTGCTAACAGCTATAATAGAAGTGCTAAGTAAATCTTTTGTTATACTCCCTCCATTCCAATACTAGTGCCCTCTTCGGAATTTTGGTAAAGATTAAGAATTAATTGAGATACTGCTCCATTTTCCTGCCAACACTTACGATGGAACTGTTGGCAGTCCAAGCATAATTCACTTCCTAAAAGGAAAGTGGGCACTTATTTTGGAACGGAGAGAATATCTAAATTTCTAAAATGCATTTTTGTCTTTGAATTCTTCATTATGACTGTAGGCTGGGTGCTCAACAGGTTCTTATTCAAATTTGAAATAAATTTCCTTACGAGAAGTCTTTGTCATGGCTACAGGTTTGGGCATTCTTATTGGGGTACCATGCATATGAATCAACGTATGCGGAGAGGGATTATTTGAAGGCCACAAAAAAGATGGAGTATGAGGCTATAAAACTACAGTGGCAGGTTTGTGATACATATTGTTGTTTATATAGCTATATATGCATATGAATCGAACTTGTGCATGTGTGATATTTTCTCTTGCTTTATTGTTAGTTTGACACTGCTTTGATTAGAACCACTTTGTTATGTAATCTTCTTAGATGATTTCAGATTTGCTTATACATATGTTTTATTGTTTATTGATTTTGAACTTGTTGCTGGCTTTTATTTGAATCTTGAAGGTAGTAGCCGTTCTTCATGCACTGATGGTCATCCATGTTTTTCTTTGTTATCATTATTATTTGTGGTTGCTTTTCTCTTCTTTTATTTTCATGAAAGGGCACAACAGCGTAGTTTTTTTTATAGCCTTATCTTGTCCACGTGTTCATTCTATAGAATTACATTTCTTAGGGCTGGCGCTCCTAGCCTCTTTTATGCTTTTCTAGAATATATGGAAATCTTTGCTGGTAGAATTGTACTGCTGAAGCACACTATACTTATTTTCACATTCAATTTGTTATGTCTAGCTTGTTTTTCAGTCCTACAATTCTATAT
Source organism: Erodium texanum (assembly GCA_036897725.1). Lineage (NCBI taxonomy): Eukaryota > Viridiplantae > Streptophyta > Magnoliopsida > Geraniales > Geraniaceae > Erodium > Erodium texanum. The sequence goes on along the minus strand of JAYMSW010001080.1, from coordinate 11,945 downwards.
CCTATGTGGGCTTTGCTTTTAGGCGTTATATGTTGATGTGTGTATTTTGTGCAGAGTATCTCTCCTGAGCAGGCAAAGAGATTTACAAAATTCAGGGAGCGGAAAAGCCGTGTCGACAAAGATGTGGTATGCACGAATTTAGAGTTAACTTTGAATCTTTATAATATATTTGATGATATACTGTCAGAATTTAGATGGATACGATAGATGATTATTAGTGATTTATCCTAATCGATTTATATAATTATAGGGATCCCATCTGTTCTATAAATAGGGTATTGCCCTGTATGAATAACAACATATTCTATCAAGTCTCAACCTTCACTACATTTATGAAAGCAATATATGTTTAATGCTTACATTTGTCTTTTTCATTTTCTCTCAAGGTGAGGACTGACCGATCACTCTCTTTCTATGATGGGGATGACAATCCAAATGTTGCTCTTATGGGTGATATTCTGTTGACTTACTCCTTTTACAACTTTGATCTTGGTTACTGCCAGGTGATTAGCAGTCCTGTTGCTTCTATTTGAATCCTTTCAAATTGCATGGTTTATTATTTGGGTTGAGGTTTATTATGTCAAATATTGACACAAGTTAGTTAGTACGTCATTTTAGGTTTATAGAACAAGTTTGTTCCAGTTTAGGAGCCCCATTTTTTTCCGTTTCCTTTCACCCTACCAAATGAGGGGAAGTGAGTATTTCCTTCCTACTATCTTCTGTGCAGGTTCCTCCCTTCTAGTTTTCTACCATACCATATGCACATAATGCTAAAGGAAAAAGTCAAGAGTTTTCATCTGTAACTAGGTCACTTGTATAAAAAATTCAAGTGATAGGAGTATTTAGTTGTTTTCTTTCATTTGAGATTAGCCCAACCTGAATATAATCTATCACCACTTTTTTCCCGTAGGCCTAGAGCTCCCAAAGAAAGTTGTTCTCATGTTAAATTTCTATTGAGTAACGTTAGTACAATGGTAGTATTACTAATCATCTGCAAATGGTTTTTGATTAGTGACCACCTAATGCTTGGTGAGTTGCTGATTAGTGTTATCATGAATTTATTATCTTTGCAGGGTATGAGTGACCTTCTGTCCCCAATATTGTATGTAATGAGGGATGAATCGGAGTCATTTTGGTGTTTTGTTGCACTTTTAGAACGACTTGGACCAAACTTCAACCGTGACCAGAGTGGCATGCATGCTCAACTATTTGCATTAACCAAGGTACCTCTTCCTCCATCCCTCAAGTATATTCAAATCTAGAAATGTCATATATTAGTTTGTGATTTGGACTGTTTTTGTCCTAGTATGTGACTATGAATTAAATGGGTTCTGTTTAAGTATATTCCATTCAGTTGTGTCTAGATAAAAATCTCAAACCTGTTTCAATAAAAAAAAAATTAGAGAAAATTGTATGCTTGTATCCATTTTTTGGGTGGTGATTGAACCGTCATAATCTGAAAGTTGTAACAGGTCTTGGCTTCTCTCAAGAAGCCGAACTTTTTGCTTATAAGGACCTTCTCAACTTGAAAGCAACATTGTAAAATGAAGTCCCAAAATGAACAATACTTATAGGGCTGCTTGTATGACATGTATTAGCGTTCATTTTATGTGTTTGACTATGCAACTGCATTCTTCAAATTGGAAGCACAGAGTAAGCTCTGAAATTCATTTATACTTATCACGTAGATGATGCCGGTTGATGCTCACAGTTTATGTTTCTGCTTAATTCTTGACATGTCTGCAGTACCTTCACAAATTGTTTTTCTGGATAATTGTAATAACAGTATTATGATTAATAATAAATCTCATTGCTATTGTGGCGCAGCTAGTGGAGTTGTTGGATGCCCCATTGCACAACTATTTGAAGCAGAATGATTGTTTGAATTATTTCTTTTGCTTCCGATGGATTCTAATACAGTTCAAAAGGTAAAATCTCTAGGTACTGTCCTTTCAATTGATTATGACCCCTTTGGGAATCAACGTATTTGGAAGTCAGTCCTAATCCTATGGATCAACTGTTCATTTGGTAATATAATGAGTGTTCACTTGTGTGTATTTATGCTGTATTTTTCTTAGGGAAAATCACTCAGTCACCCCTAAGTATGCACCATTCTCAACTGACTACCCCAAAGTTTAAAAAGCTGTAGACAACACCCTTAAGTTTTTGTAGTCTCATTTTACCCCAATTTCTGTCAATCTTTGGATGTGAAATGGTGAAAATGCCCTCATGAAAAATTATGGGCATTTTTGTCCCAAATGTTGACGGAATTGGGGTAAAATGAGACTACAAAAGCGTAGGGGGCTTAACAAATTGCTTAGTTGCTAGTATAGTGACCCTCCAGTGTATCTGCTTAGGACCGCACATAGTACTATGTTCAGTTTAAGAAACTATTTGATATTTCATGTTTTCTCAGTTTCTAACTGGCTGTATTTCTGTTTGTTTCTATATTTCCTGATATGCATTATTATCCTATAATTTCTTTTAGGGAATTTGAATACGGGAAGACCATGTACTTGTGGGAGGTATTGTGGACACATCATTTGTCTGAGCACATGCACCTCTACGTATGTGTTGCAATTCTGAAGCGATACCGCCACAAGATCATGGGAGAGCAAATGGACTTTGATACACTGTTGAAGTTCATCAATGAGCTGAGCGGACACATCAACCTCGATGCAATCCTCAGGGATGCCGAGGCTTTGTGCATATTTGCAGGTGAGAACGGCGCCTCCAGCATACCACCTGGAACTCCACCTTCTTTACCTCTCGAGAGTGGCTCATTGTACCCTCAACAAGATGATGAACTGTGAATATGGGGTTTCGTTTTTATCCAACCTATATACTTAAATTCGGGGAAAACATTACGCTGATTTGCTTTTCCTGTAATTACTTGTACTTTAGATAACCAAATTATTTGACCTTCAAGTGCTCGGTTGTGAATATGATGCGATCATTGGCTAAGTGGGCTACTTTTTTCTTGTCAAAAAACTTTCGAAGCTCTTTGAAGCCGGAGAATTGAGTTTTTTTTTTCATCGGTTTCATTGCAAATGCTTACCCTGATGAATTGTGTACAAACAAGTGTTTTTGTGAAAATTCATAAGAATAATTATATGTTAGTGAGAGTATATACACGGGGATAATCATTCAAATGCATTTAGGTAAACATCTGTCAGTAGAACTTACGAGTAAGCATATGTTGGTGGGGATCGTGTGTATACACATGTTCATGGACAAATCATGAGGGTAAGCATTTGCAACTAACCTTTCAATACTCTTCAGACTTGTTCTGAAGTAGATTGTCAGTGGATCCTGTGTTGCTCCCTATGTTGGAGTGGCAATTCAACAGTTTATTTATGCAACCAGCTGGTATTGAAAGCACCAAGACCTCGTAACCTTCTCACAAAAACATTGGGCTGAGCAATACAGGTCTCAGCCCAGTTGCATATAAATGGGCGCTCTTCATTTGGGCTGGGGAGAGAAGAATGGAACGGGTATTGCAAATCCAGAAGTGGAAGAGAGGCTATAAATAATAAGTGGGGGACCAAATCTGACAGACTTAATAGATACGCTCTTTTATGTCAACAGTCATAAATTTCTGGGCTGTGTGAACAGAAGCAGATCCACCTTTCAAAGTCACTCTTCAACACACACGAAACCAAACATTGACAGATGGGTTACCTATTTAATGTCAGACCAAATATCTGAACTTTTTATTTCTAGTCAGAAACTGAACCTGAATTTGGAGATTACCTGTCACGATTAGTCAAGTAAATTATAAGAGATCCAATTTTAATAAGAATAATATCGATAATATTTGATTTGTTTATATTATTTGCATTATTCATCTCAAATTATCACATATAAATCTTCAAAATATATTATAGTTCAAATAATACACCGTTTGAGTGAGACATGAGTACTATAGCAGGACACAAGAGACATGGATGGGTCCCACGAGTGCGTACTTAACTCTAGGCGTACATTAATTAACCGGATTGGGTCCAACCCTTGACTCCATATTGTCCAACAAAAGCCACCGAAGCTTTATAAACCAAACACATCAATTCGCACATGTCTCATTCCCATTCCCAATCCCAATCAGATTACATGGTCCTATCCACCAATCAAGTTATGTTCAAGTTCAACTAATACAGCTGAAATGACAAAGAGGTCCTTGTAGCGGGTCCCACATTCACCACGAGATCAGATTTCGGACAATCTTGTAAGAGGTGGCTGGTGAAGAAAGGGACGCAAAATTTGGTGTCAAAATTCCCCAAACAACTTCACGATTAGGTATGATAATGTTTTGTCAAAAATATAATAATAATAATATGTGCACACTTATTTTATTGAACATTACATTTGTAATATAAAACTCACAAATACTATATTTAAATTATTCTTAAGGTAACACATTTATAATAATTTTTATTACTTCATTACCTCAAATAATAGCATATGAGCACAACCAAAATAATACAATTCTCTTTATGGGTTTGGATGTGAAATATTGAAAAAAGATAACAGAGTTAAAAGGCAACAGATAATAAGAAACTCATTAAGGGTTATATGATAAACAAATGAGTAATAAGTATTTTTGAAAATGACAGGATGTAAATCCGTATCCGTAAAGAACATAACTCTGATCTCATATTAGTTGAAGGGTCAATTATAATTTTGTATTATAACAGTTAACCTCACATCGAAAAGACAAACTTTAACGTTCAAATTCTTATATATATTTGAGAATCAATATGATTAAGTTGACCAAAGTTGAACACAAAATTAAAACTTGTTTTGTCTCTCAATCCTAATCGAACATATATATTAATAACATGCACTTGATCAACTCGACCCTAATCCAACATGCACGTGAAATCGAATGTAGAAAATATATATACTAATAACATATAATTGATGGATAAAAATAATAATATAGAATTAAAAAAAAACAAAGATCAGAAATAGAAGGAAACCAAAATACTTGGTTCATGATCGATCATTCTCATAAAATGGCACTATAGCCGTAAGAATAATAGTATTAATTGGACCACTTCCGGATATATTCCAACAAAAGGATAGGATTTTGTTAGTGCGATCTACAGTTTATTTATTAGTTTCTTTTTTCTTTTTATCGTAAAAATAAATAAATAAATAGACTTTTTATGGGATAAGAATGAAGAGGAAATAGAAAGGTTTAATTTGCGAGCACAAAATCAATCCCACATCAAAACCTTTTTAAAGTGGATTCTCTGAGCTTAAAAAACAACGATCTTCTGTGTATCTTTAAAATCACTCATTAGTTGGGACACAAATCATTTTATCAATGCAACATTTATGCTCATTAATTAATAAAGTATAATTTTATAAATGGTCGTGAACCACTATAGAACCTATATATACAAGTGAGTTCCATTAACATTAATTAACAGATCTTTTTTATTACTCTAAGAATAACATGTGAATATAATTATAATTATGGTAAGTCATAAGTGTGTGTATTATTTAATATTTAGAAAAGAAAAATAAGTATTATATATATTGAGGTGACGTTGATGGTTGAATGTAGGAGCACAAAGGCAGGCTTGATGCACACGTGAAGTCCCTAGTAATCTTGCTGGATATATGCCATCAATGAACCCTCCAATGGGGGACCAGTAACTGCATGCATGCATTCATACATATATTTATATATTTTAATCTTAAATATATATATATACCATCGATGTTCATTGCACCATATCCTCTTTTCAGTTCACACTGTCCTGTCCTGTCCTACACTTCTTTATTCAACGACTTCACCGCGTACTCATCCCAATTCATCGTCATCGTAACTCATATTTCTAAATAAATATATATTTTTAAAGCGATATATATTTATTCTGGTTAGTTAATTGTTTATAGATGATATCTAGTTGTATTTACAATTTTTTAATACATGAAAGTTATCTCTATAAACTCTTCTTCCTAAAGTACAAATTATAATATATCAATTTTTGAATTTATCATCGGGTGATACATTATTATGTTGCATTTTGTAGTTTAAGAAAGTGTTCATAAAGGATGGAACTTCTTGGTATAAAAATCTAAAAATGATTAAAATTTGAATGAACGTTTCCATACTTAATTTTAAGTCGAGTTTGTAAACTCAGAATTGAAAAGTTGTCAACCGTTAAAAGCTCATATTTGATTAACACAAATGATTTTCAAATTTATATCTTCATCTCTCATTTTCACCTCATTGAACTATACCATACAAAACACAAATAATGTGTTTTTAGATTGTACGATGACTAGATACAAAGAACGTTTCATGCAACCTATAAAATTTGACGGGTCGTGTACCAAAATCATGCAATTGGTCACTAACATATGGTCCTCAGTCTAGCACATATTGTCTTGTAATTAGGGTTAGGACCATAACGACACGTGCATACATGCACTACGTACTATTGTTATGACACCAATCAATGTGACACCAAATTGATTGTTCCAACCCATCGAACCATCCCGTGCGGGTGGGCCTCTCCGGCTCACCCACGGCCCATCGCCTCGTGGCCTTGTCGGGGTCACGTGGATGTCCCGTGACCACCTCCCATCGTCTTCTTGGAACCGTACGTATGTATATTTCACGGACAGTAATTACAGGACTTATCTTGAGCTTGGGTCACTTATCATGAGTAGTTGATTATTATTTATTAGCCAAACACTATGTTCCTAGGTTTTATAAGCGATTTTTAAGGGTATAAACAAGTTGAGTTTTCAAAGAAATATTTGAATTTGATTCCTCAAATTATAACTCCATTAAATTGAGTTTCTTACATTTAAGTTGAAATTGGATTTGATTTAATGGTAACAATACCGGTCTTGATTTTTTTTTAACGCGACATTTAAACTCGACTTGTTAAATACATTTAAGTTTAGTTATTTGCATTGGAGTTTGTATATGTAAGATTCAACGTTACGATAAGTAATTCAACCCCGAGTCTGATGATTTAATATCTAATATGCTCGTAAGTATTAATCCTGTTTAACTTTGAACAAATATATATTATAAATAATATAACTATTATATTACATATTTAGACTTGATTCGAACCATTTACATTTCCAATATTAATATTAATATTATATAAATTCATAACCTGTAAATAAATAAATATTTAATTTTATTTTTTATTTATGAAGCCAAATTCAAAATAAATATGATACAAGAGTTTGATTATGTTCAACCTGACCTGCACTAAAAGAAATGTCGATTTTTCTATGTAACCTGAACTTGTAAATAGTTTTAATACTCATGTACTTTTTTTAAGCATTAGATTTAAAACATAACAAAAACAAAGAACATAGACACATAGGGAACATATGTTTTTGTATTTTTTAATATATTGTTACGTGTAGTTTTGTTCTCTGGGCGCGACATAACAACATATTTGCCGCTTGGTTGCGTTTTGTGTCTCTTTCTCTCACATCTTTCATAAATTATAGCCTTGCTAATTCTTAATCAAATCTCATTTTTACTTTGGAACTACCAGAAGACAAAAACAACTTTTACTTTATTGCTAAAGGGAAATCATGTTATCCACGTGTCGAACTCAAAGGACTTTGCTACGTTCTAAATTATCATTTTTCGAAAACGTAACCGCAAATCAAGGTTATTTTAATCGGATCAAGCTTAATTAATTAATTAGTTAGTTAAAAAGAGACAAAGTGGGGTAGATTAGATTCGGTGGTCAATAATATTGACGTTTGGGACTGGAGAAATCCTATCCTAATGACTAGTAATTTTGACAAGATACTGTCTCATCATTAAGAGAGCTAATTAATGTTTATAGAAACTGAGATGAAATGTAAACAAAAGATGTGTCGCGTTGTCCTCCAAATTAGGGAACTCATATTCTGGCCGGACCCACCAACGCTGCTTTAATTTGCATTTTTTTTTTCTCAAATAAAATATTTGGATTTCAGATTCTCTCCTCGTAAATTAACATGCCTTAATTGTATTTGAATCCATGATTGACACCTAAGATTTTAAAATTTAAAATATGTTGGGCAAATAGTTACGTTGGTGGTATAGTCTTTTTAAGTGATAATATTGTTATTTCAAAAGAAAAAAAAGGTGATAATATTGTTTATCATCCGTTACTTGATTTTTAATCATGGGATGTGTTTGGATTTGTGAAATTTTGTTTCTAGTAATACAACTTTTTGATGGGGTGTACCTCTTCCAAAAAAAAATGTGGCTTAATTAAAATAATAAATACTGTTTATTTATAGTTTAGTAATCGGATCAAATAACACATTAAACTCGTACATAAGGTCGAAACAAACAGCTACGAATAACATAAATAATAATTTTATTGTTCCTAGTACTACAATCCAATCCGGTAACCAAGAGAAATAACTCCATAACAATTGGGTTATCCCTAATGAACAATACTGACAGTTTTTGTTTTTTCAAAACCAAACTCAAGAATATTGATGTTTTCTTTTATCGAAATTAGAGTAAAATATTTATATTCAAAAATCCACACTCATAAAGTTTTTTTTTTCAAATAACAAATTTCATTTTTCTGTTGTACTTAATCAATAACCACTATAATTCAGATTTTCTTAATAAAACGTGTGAGAAACGAGTTCTAAATTCACACGTAACATATTTTCAATCACATAAATTAAATTAAACAAATCGTTATTTCGTATGCACTTACTTATACAACGCGACAAGTTTCCATGTTACCTAATTTTGATTCATTTTCGGTTTTTTGATCTCAAACCAATTTGTAACGTCTTCTTCTTCAATATCAAATTTAAATCTAATCAAACACAAAATTTCTTAGAATCAAACCGACAAAACATAAATATAAAATAATTAACCAATTTTTTTATAAAAAAAAATACATAAATTTAGATAATAAAAACTCCAATAAAAGAATTTTAATTTCTTGTTCCATATATATCAACTTAAATAGAACACCTAGCTGTCATCGGATTCAAAGGGGGTGAGAGACATTGGAAGAGGAGAGAAGAAAAAGGGAACATAAGGGGCAAGCGGGTCGGCTAAAAGTGAAACACTGAAGTAGACACTTTGCTAATTGCTCCCAACACCTTGTCGGCTCTCCGCACTCTCCGCCCTCCATTTTTGTGTCCCTCTCCACCGCCTCTCTCTCTCTCTCTCTCTCCATATCTATGTGTATATATAAAACCCACCACTTGCAACTCTGCTAAGAAAAACCCAGAGACCCTAAAACCCATAAACACTCTCTGTAGCGATCACTGTAACAACATTTGATTATGGAGCTCCAGCTGGGTCTCGGCCTCCCATACAACAATTCCGAGCCCTCCAAGCCAAGGCCTTGTTTGGTTGACCAACACACCAGTCACGTGCCTCGCACGCTCCCTCTGCTTTCCTGGAACAACGACCCAAACGCGGACCAAGACCCTCCTCAATCTCACCACCTCGATCTCCACGACCCGGATCATCACGAGTACTTAATTACCTCTCTCCTTTTTTTCTCTTAATTATCATTAATTAGTTCTGATTTTAATTAGCATTCGCGATTTCTTTTTAATTTTAGAAATGACGAGGGTGTGGTTGTTGGGTGGCCGCCGATTAAATCGTGGAGGAAGAAAGCAATGGGGCAGCACTCCGCCGGGAACTACCGGGCGGCGCCGGCGGCGGACAATGGGTGCCGCCGGGCGGGACCCAATTCTAAATATGTGAAGGTCAAGATGGATGGAGTGGGTATTGCTAGGAAGATCGATTTGAGCCTCTACGACTCTCACCAGAGCCTCGTCGACACTTTGACTCGTCGCATGTTCCACGTGTACCGTAAGTTCATAACTCGGTTTCTGTGTCTCTGTTTGGTTCGATTCTGACAACGTTAATTTATGTTCTGATCTTGTTTTTTTTCCTTCTGTTTGGGAACAGGTGGGAACAATTCCGTGGATGATTATAAACTGGTTTATCAAGACGGTGAAGGAGATTGGCTTCTTGCCTCCGATGTGCCGTGGAGGGATATATATGGACCGATTTATACTTATACGGTTTAATTTTTTGAGTTAATTGATTGTGAAGCACGTAATTGACTTTCGATTTTGTGCGCAGGACATTTGTTAGGGAAGCGCAACGGCTAAAATTGGCAAAAACCGGCAACGGAATGTGAATTTTGAACTTGGACCAGTTTAGTTTTTTTTTTTGAATTTTGACTTTTCTCTTATGTAAAATAGTATGTATCGTGTAGATGACTTAATGTCTTTAGTTTAGCAGTTGGATCGAGCTTAATATGTCATAATCTATAATCTGTTCGATCCTAAGAGACTTAACATGTTTACTGGATTATAAAAACATAAGTAAGATTAAATATAACTAATCAAATCCCTACTAATAATACCATTTGAAGGGATATGATAACCTTCTCACATTATACATAGAAGTTATGTGGTACGAGAGATCATAAATATTTATTCCCAAATAAAAACGTTCTCAAAATACCATACCTATTATATTTGTACTAACACATTTTCTAAAATAGAGTATACATAAATATGTATTATAATTAAATGGCCTGCATTAAATTTTACTGTCGCGAAAGTACAATTTCCGTGTAGCTACCGACAGAACATAACACAGTAACACATAAATGGCATCACAACAATCTTACTTTGGAACCCACGTCAGCCCAGAAGTTAAAATAGCCGGCTACAAGTACAACGACGATGCAACTGTCGGATCGCCTGTGTCCCACCGCACGTGATTTTCCCCATCAGACCATTGAGAAACCGCCACGTCTTGATCTAAATTACTAGTTTTGCACCTGGCAGCAGATGATAGCATCCTGCAACTCCGTCCTTTTTCCTATGTTCGTCGAGAAAAAAAAATACTGGTTATGAACAAAATGGATTAATGTAATGAATTTGTAACTGCAGTGTCAAATTAGTTACGACTAAAAATTGGTTGTGTTTTGAAAATCTGGTGACTTCGGATTATGACTTTGACATGGAGGATTATAGAAGCTACTTCTATATTAATGCTATGTGTTGAAGTGTCTTAAGTTGAAAGAACATTGATTTTAGTAACTAATTGGTATATTAGGTAGGGTCTTCAGTTAAAGACTACAACCATTTTTACTTATCAGGACTAACTTAATAGATAAATAAATTATTTTCTTACTCACCGGAGATCGAATTTTGGTGGGAACAATAACGTTATTATTTGAGTTTGTTATATTATTTGTATTTGTTTGTCTTGAGTTATCTTATGTGTGTGTCCTAATACGTTATCTTTTCCGATCTAATTTTCAAGCAATACATGATTTATGCACATTCAAAACAGATTGTAAGAATTGTTATTTCCACTAAGTTTAAGATCTATAACGTTACTGCGAGTATGTAATATTACTGTTTTACATAGTATGATTAATAGTTTAATATGTATATCTTTATATTTAATATATAATATATGTGACAATTTTTTTGTTTAAAAAAATTGCAAACATTTTTTAATTAGAGGAAAATACAAATAAATAATAATTATAAAAACTCAAACGACAATTGCAAAATCAATACGTAACATGATAATTATAGAAATAGGAATCTAGAAACATTTGATTTTTGTAATTATCATCTGATATACTTATAACTATCATTTTATATACATGTAATTATCACGTGTTCCAATTTCAAAGATTAATATTTTAAACTTAATCCCTCCCCCTAATAGTTTAAGTTGTGGGGTTAGGATATAGTGTAAGCTGTCTTTGCTTTCTTTCCCGTTCACATATTTTTGGTACACGACAACTCTGAGTAGTACTAGGAATAAGCTAATAATACGAAATAATTAATTAACCTAAAAACCTATAAATACGTTGAATACGATCCCGTTCTCATTCAAACACATGGCCTCTCGACCTCTACGCTTCACTACCAAACGAGTACCA
>JAYMSW010001079.1:0-18036 GCA_036897725.1 Erodium texanum | reverse complement strand
AATTTCTTTTTATTAGTCTTTGTTTATTATATTTATCGATTTAAATGAATTTTTTTAAACCATAAAAATACATTCCGAATTAAAATAATAGTCAAATTCAAAATCCAGTAAAACTTTAGTCAGATTAGACTAATCCCCACAACTTTAACCTAATCAGTAAAAAGTCCAATTTTAATATTTTCTTATTCAACATTCTACTATACTTTAATCTAATTAGACTAAAGCTACCGTGATACTCTAAAGTTTCTTCCAAAACAAGAGTTTAATTTACCAGTAATCGTTACAGGAGCAAGTTCCATCTCTGAAATGGTGGAATCGATTCCTATCCCTTACAGTGATTTCTCGCTCATATATAAACGAAATAAACTTAGTGTAAGTGTGACAATCACTACACATCCTGAGATTTCTAGCTATTCTTATGGGAGCTCCCTGAGATGTATGTATCAGTGCAAAAGCAATAGCTAACTTCTGACTATGTCCTTTCAATCTTTCTCGTTTCTCTTCTTCATCTACATCGACCAATACCTGAGACGTGTCTGGTGAATAGCCTTCGAACTTCAGCTGCCATTCCATTTGGTGAATCATCTCGTACACTCCTTTGCACTGAGGTTGCACCATGTCCTGTGAAACGAATCTGTACACCTTTCTCTTCACCTCCACGAAGCTAAGCCCGGGTGTTTGGACCAATCTCTTCTCAACCATTTCGGTTCTTGTCCTTGCAACATCTTCCCAATGTTGAGCTCTTGCATACATATTCGATAACACCAAGTAGTCACCTGGGTGTTCTGAGTTCAGTCGAAACAAGTTCTTAGCTGCAATCTCGGCAATGTATAGGTTATGGTGAACCTTACAGGCACTGAGAAGGCTCCTCCACACAATGTCGTTTGGTTTGATGGGCATGGTTTTGATCAGGTTCAAGGCTTCATCAAGCAACCCGGCTCTTCCCATGAGGTCTACCAAGCAGCCATAGTGTTGAACCGTTGGCTCAATCTTATGCTCTTGTTTCATCCTTTCGAAACACTCAAGACCCTCTTGAACAAGGCCTGAGTGACTACAGGCACTGAGAACACCAACGTAGACCACATCATCTGGGTTTAGTCCTTCTTCGAGCATCTCTGAGAAGACTTGTAGGGCTTCTCTGCCTCGCCCGTGAAGGGCCAGCCCTGATATCATCACAGTATAGGTCAGTTGATTCTTCTTACCCATCTTCTTGAAAAGACTCAATCCTTTGTTCAGAGACCCGCATTTTACGTACATGTCTATCAAGGAGGTTTGTACTATGACATTGAGTCCAGTCATGTTCCTTAGCAAGGACCCATGTGTGGACTTACCCAGGTCAAGGGCACCCAAATGGGTGCAAGCTGATAGCACACTGACTGATATGCTCTCATCTACCCTCCACTGCCCTTCACTAATCATCTCCTTGTAAAGCACCAAGCACTTGTGCCATAACCCCGAGCTAGCATGAGCTGCAACGATAGAACTCCAAGAAGATACACTCTTCTGACCCATCTGCTTAAAAACAGCATTAGATAGTGCTATGTTCCCACACTTGCCATACAGATTGATCAAGCTGTTCTGGACAAACACATCGTCATCAAGCCCGAGTTTTGATGCTTGGCCATGAATCTGCATCCCCTCCTTGAGTGATTTCAACTGAGCACAGGCCTTGATTAGAGCAGGGTAAGTGAACTTGTTAGGCTCCACACCTCTCTCAACCATTTCATCATACAGATAGAGTGCATCTTCCCAATTCATCTCCTTGACAAGTCCTTGAATCATGATGTTGAAATCAAAAGTATGAGGATCTTCAATCTGCCCAAAAATTGAGGATGCATAGTCCATGCTTCCCCAGCTGGAGACAGCACATGTGGCCATGAGCTTGCTTGCACAATAAGAGTTCCATAAGAAACCCCATTTCAGGATCTGGGCATGAGCTTGCTTGAACTCTTCAATGTTGCTGCTCCTCTTCAGCAGGGTCAAGCATTCTTGCTCCTTCACCCTCAAACCCAGCTCTGGGCTGCTCTTAATTGGTGAGGTCTCTAGTGATGAGAAGAGATGGGTCCGGTGGAGGACTGGTGTCCTAATCATCCTCTCATCCACACCATGGTACAATCAAATCTATATTGCTAAACATGAACCAAGTACCATGAAAACAATCATTTCATCATCAATAACCATGAAGCTATCAATGAAGATTTTGAATCAAACCATACCCACAAAGCAAGATTACTCATTTATGATGCAAGCCAGAGAAAGTAATCAAATGGACAAAAGAGATTAAAAATATATGAAGTTGGGTATGTACTGATTGTTGAATTGCAGCTCCTGGTTCTGGTGGCAATGGAGGATCTTGCAGCAGCTCTGCTAGCTCAGGGCAGTGTTGGTTAGTGGTGGAGAGTTCAATTTGAATCTCATCCACAAGATTGTGAAGCCAATTGCAGCCAATGAGGGAGGAGAAAAAAAACATAGCTTATGTTATGGTACATCTAGATTTTCTGGATAGAATGATAATGTTTTAGGGTCCACATATAGTAGAATCATCTAACCACATCATCAGTGGGACCCTTTACAATCTGATAACACAATAAGGCCCATATTGCAGCAAACCAGGCCTGGTCCATTAGGAGTGAAAGAACTATAAATTGGGCTTTTAATGAGTATATGTGCTGTTTTGTACTGGGCCTATACATTCTTTTGCCATTATTGGGAGCTTAAGCACAACCAAAGCTTACTAAAAGAAGCAGGAAATGAAGAATTATTTAGGCATATAGTATAGATTCAAATATATGTTTTTGTAACCCCTAAAATCTAAATAATCATTTATGTTTAAACTTTGCTATAATCTTAATGCTTAAGATTATTAGTAATAGTAAAAATCATCATATTTGTTATATTTAAATAAAATAATATTATTTATTCAAAACTCATTACTGATTAAAAACTGTTTACCAAGTGATATGCCAGATGTTTTAAACAATTTATTCAAAATATTTTTTATTTAAAAATAAACAAAATTTTCATTCTTCAACTTTCATGTGCAATCTGTACCAAAAATAAATGCAAACAGACAGTTTTTTGCCTTCAATAAATTCCAGACAGTACAGTACTCATCTCACATTTCTTTTTCAAAAACTTAAAATCAAACCAATAAATAAATAAACTGAGTACAGTAGTTGCAGACATTGAAGTGAACTTGGTCACCGAAGCCATAAAGTCAAAACTCAACAAAAGTGGCCACAGAGCAACAGTCACTACAATAAGGCAAATATTAAAAGTCCAGTGGGCCCATTGGCCCATTCTCACCCAATAATCACAACTGCACCCACCTAACCGACCCACCCACCCGAATCACTATACCCGAGTTTACTCACTTACTTTCTCGATCCGGGTCTCGGGCTCCGGGTCTGCGGGGCCCATCTGCATTAATCGTTCAATTTATTATTTTTGTCTCTCTCGTTGGACGCAAGTCGAAGTCTCGACAGAGTTGAGAGTTAAAAGAAAGAAAGATTCGGTGCTTTTCGTGCACATGAGGTTCTGATGCGACCGCACTCGGATTTCAGAGTCTGCAGGTGGACCACCTGTCCAATAGCATGTCGACACGTGGCGAAAAGGGTTGGGGTCCATGTACGCTTTGGTGTGGTCGAGGACAGTGTATAAAGATAGGTGCGCTTTTGAGATTTACCGCCGATCTCTTGAATTGTCAACCTTGGAAGTTTCTCTATGGCTTTTAACGACAAGGCGCGTTGTGGCGCGTGTCGACGACTTTGTTAAGACCCGTTACTGAAGTCGAAAGAACATTTTTTTGAAGGTTTTTAATGAAACTTAATTATTTTTGAGGATTTTAATGATACATTGTTGTTTTGGTCAAACATTATCCAACGAAACGGTTAGTTGGTCAATAAGTCGTATTAGTTTTATAATTAGTCAAAGGAATTTAAGTGATTAGTTGTGTCTGTCAAATAATTAATCAATTCTTTGTATGTCATGTCAATGGGATTGTGGATTTTAATTGGAAGTGTCTTATAAATTTGATAGTATTGTATTACATAAATGAAGCTATGGTTTTTATTAAAAAGGAACAATTATTATTTAAAAGATATTAGTTACTAAAAGTAGATCTAATTATGTTTATGGTCATAGACATTTGGATGGAAAGATGGATAGGCAAAGAAGTTTTGTTCATTCTCTCTCCTAGTTTTTTAAAGAATATAATCAAATGTGTATAATAAATTTGTGTTATTTAAATAAAAATCACGAACAAATCTATAATTCTTAAATATAAATTCACGAAATAACGAAATAATTTATAGAACAATCAAGAGCAAAAAAACTGACAAACTTAGTTCAAGATTTAAGACTTGGAGATTTAATCAAAATTGTCTAGCATTTAAAAATAAAAATGAAACATTAGACAAATCAGCAAAAAGAAAAGAAATTAATTTAAAATAAGAAAATTCAAACTTTTTATAATTTAAATTATTTGTAACAAAAAAAAACTATAGCAAATAATTATTTAATTTTATAAAATGTCACATGACACAAAGTTTCTTTCTTACAAAATTAAATATATAATCTTTCACTATTAATATTAATTATATAAGAATAAGAGTATATAATAACAAAGTGGCCATGCTGAGATAAAATTAGTAAAGTAGTTGGCACCAATAATACCACCAATAATCCTAATCAAGCCCATGCTCACTTTTCATTCCCAACAGTAAAATTGTTACTGTCGCGTGCGTTTCCACGCTCCTCACAGCGCGTCGGTGAAACAAACCCAACAAGCAAATATCTTGGTCGTGCGCCTGTTTCGTACACTGCCTCATCCTGCGCGTGGTTGTCTCCACCTCTCTCACCCGTCATCATCATCACGAACTATGCCGAGAGCTTAAGATAGAGAGAGAGAGGAGATGGGGACCCACCATTTGTTCTCATCGTCACTCGCTCTCCCTTTCCGAAATCTAAAGATCTCTCTCCCCCAAGTAGCTGTTGCTTTCATCAATCCACACTCCCTCTCATCAATGGTGTTGTTTTTGCAGAGAAAGCTTTGAGCTTCTGCTTCTACAAAGCGCAAATCGAAGCTCTTTAAGATTCAAGCTCGAGATTGGCCTTTGCTCTTTGCCCTTTTACCAGGTTTCGACTCTCTCACCTCTTGAAAAAGTTTCGAAGATTTGCTGAAAATAGAGTTTTTTTTTGTCCAAATCGGTGTTGTTTGAATATGTCTTGGTTCTGAACTTTTAGGGTTTGTTTATCTTTGGGATTATTTTGACTTTCAACGCTTTGGACCGAGAACACAAAAGGCTATTTTCCACTGTTTTTTTAGCATTAAAGCTGAAATGACAAATTTTGCAAGTTGGGTTTTGCTAGATTTGACTGTAAATTGCTCAGTCTCAGGTGGTTTTTGTGTATTTTTGTTAAAAAAGTTAGGCTTTGGCTTGATAAGGTTGAATTTTCAGCTTGGTTGCTCCTTAATTGACTGAGGATCGATGACATCTTAGACGGGTTTTGGGTTATCTTTGCTGAAAGGTGGAGGGTCATACTTGGAATCAGAATAGTTGAATTTACTTTCAATTGCTTTGAATTTTGATCAAATTTGGATCAAATTGTAGTTGGCTCTAGGCTTTTTCAAGGGTGAGCACTCGATGACTGGTCTATTATGGATGCATCTGATCTGATGTTAACTTTTGTTGCTTATATTACCAACTCCGAGGATTGTAACATCTTCATTTCATCTGTTAACAGTGCAAGGTTAGGATGCTACAATGATAGCGAAGATCTTGTTTTGCAAACTTAGCTGTCTTACATAAGGTCATAGCTTAAGGAGATATATACTATTTTGTGAGAGAAATGGAGCAAAATGAGGGTGAGAGTTGGAGGGAAGTGGTGAGGAAGATGCTTCCACCAGGAGCTTCTCTCCCTGAAGATGCGTCTAATCTTGATTACTCAATAGCTATGGAGTACAAGGGCCCACCTGTTTCTTATGATGTTCCTAGAGTTGAGCCTCTTGATGTAAATTCTCGCACAATCCCAACTGCAGAACCACTTTCAGATTCATTAAGACAAGCTTCCGTTGCAGGTCCTCCAGTAATCGATCCAATCCCTTTGCCAGTCTCTTCTATTGTCAGTGTCACAGCAAGTTTGCCTCCTCAAAGTCCAGGAGTATCTGCAAGCTCGGAGTCTGTAGTTTCAGTCTTGCACAACCCTGATTTTTCTTCAGCCTCCCCTTCGGCTTCTCCTAATTCAGTCCACAACCCTCCCAGCAACCCCCCGAAAGAAGTGGTTCATGAAGGCAAGAGGGCACCTGTAGTGACTTTTAACACTGTAGATAGATCTGAGCAGAAAGAGGCTGATATTGAAAAGCCAGTCTTTCCAGAGTATGTTGGCGTTTCAAAAGAAAAGAAGAAGAAAAAGAAGAAAAGAAGAGTTTGTTATAGGTGTGGGAAAAGTAAGTGGGAGACTAAGGAGTCATGTCTTGTTTGCGATGCTAAGTATTGCAGCAACTGCGTGCTTAGGGCAATGGGATCGATGCCTGAAGGGCGAAAATGTGTAACATGCATTGGTGAGCCCATTGATGAATCAAAGAGGTCAAAATTGGGCAAACATTCAAGAGTATTATCAAGATTGCTTAGTCCTTTGGAAGTGAAGCAGATAATGAAAACTGAGAAAGAATGTTCTGCTAATCAGCTTCGACCAGAGCAGCTTATAGTTAATGGGTTTCCTCTGAAACCAGAAGAGATGGCAGAATTACTTGGGTGCCCTCTACCTCCTAGGAAGTTGAAGCCTGGTAGATATTGGTATGACAAGGAATCGGGTTTCTGGGGAAAAGTAAGTGCATTTTTGTTATGGTATATTCAATTGAATCTTCTCTTATTACTGAAGTTGCTTCCGCATATGTTCTCGTCTTTTTATCAGGAGGGAGACAAACCAGATATAATCATAAGTTCAAACTTGAATTTTTCTGGGAAGCTTGCCCCTAATGCAAGTAACGGAAATACCGAAGTTTACATCAATGGCCGGGAAATTACAAAACTTGAGTTGAGGGTGCTAAGGGTAAGATCCTTTGGGTTTCAAACAAGAAGTATAATCTTCATACTTTCATTCTAAAACAAGAACTATATTAGTTGTTCACAATTCTTGGTCTGTGTTCACCAAGAAAGATCATTGATAGGGTTTTTCGATGCTTTCAGCTAGCAAATGTGCAGTGCCCACGTGATACTCATTTTTGGGTGTACGATGATGGGCGCTATGAAGAGGAAGGTCAGAACAATATCAGAGGGAACATATGGGAGAAGGTATGTGCTAGAAACTCCCACATATTTTAAGTTGTACTGGATCATGTGTCCTTGTGTATGAAGCAGATTGAATTTATATGATGTTATTAGACAGGCATCAATACGGTTTGTGTGTACATTGTTCTCTTTGCCTGTGCCTCACGGTCAACCTCATGGACTAAGGGATGAGGCTAGCAATTACTCTACCGTCCCAAACTATCTTGAGCAGAAAAAGATTCAGAAAATGCTTCTTCTTGGACTTCAAGGCTCTGGAACAAGCACAATCTTCAAGCAGGTATGGCTCTTTATGGTCAATCTTTCTATTGGTTGGCTGAGTTTTTTTAACTGTTTATCGTTGCAGTAATTGTGTATTGGGAAAATCTCACTTAGCTACCCCTAAGTATGCATCATTGTTTACCAACTACCCCTGAGTTTTAAAGTTTTTTGGCAATTCCTTGAGTTTTTTTAGTGCCAATTTACTCCAGTTCTGTCAACTGTTGGGTGTGAAATGATGAAAAATACCTTTATGGTAAAAAATAAGGGTATTTTCGTCATTTCCCACCAAAAGTTGACGGGATTGGGGTAAGTTGAGACTAAAAAAATTTAGGGCCGTTGTAAAAAACTTTTAAAACTGAAGGGTAGTTGATAGAGAAAGATATGTACTTAAAGGTAGTTGAGTGGGATTATCCCACAATGGAAATGTTTTGTTGTTTAAGAATTGGTGTGATACCCTATTTTTAAGGATTGTGTTATTTTTCCTCACATGCTAATCTTTTTTTAGCATCACTTAAAATGGAGTCCTATAAGGCTATAACATTCAGATCACGCCTCTTGTATTGTTCCATTAATATTGATACTTACGTTACATCCCTTCTTAATTATGGACAATTGGGCAGGCCAAATTCTTATACGGGAACAAATTTACAGTGGAAGAACTTCAAGACATTAAGCTGATGATCCAAAGCAACATGTATAGATACCTCAGCATTTTGCTTGATGGAAGGGAGCGTTTTGAAGAGGAAGCAATCTCAAGAATGAGATCACAAGAACTTCAAGACCAAAGCAGTGAAATGGGTAATTATATTAGTAAAAGGCTCATTATTTCCTCATACTAAATACAGTTAATAACACAGTCAATTCAGGTGGAGAGTCTGATCTCAATGAAACGAGTCAGAGTGTATATTCGATAAACCCGAGGCTGAAGCATTTCTCTGACTGGCTCCTCGACATTATAGCTACTGGAGATTTGGACGCGTTCTTTCCTGCTGCAACGCGTGAGTATGCTCCATTGGTGGAGGAGGTGTGGAAGGATCCTGCTATTCAGGAAACATATAATAGAAAAGATGAACTTCACTTCCTTCCCGATGTTGCAGAGTACTTCTTGAGCCGGGTATTGATGGAACCCTTTTACAGCTTATCATTCGATTGGATATGTTGATTGTTTTTAGTTGAACAAACCTATATTAATCATAGGGTAAATTACACATAACTACCTTTACGAATTGCTCACGAACACATGGCTTTGCAGTAAATTTTCCAGACACATGACTACCCTTGTGAATTTTCACATGTCACAATCGTATAAAATAGGCCGAAAATATCAATAAATAAATTGTTTATTTCCGTCACGTGATTTGCGCATAAGTGTAAGTTTTAAAATATCCGAAGACTACTCACTCTCATGCACTCTTCTGATTTCAATTATAAAATCCTCCACGACATCATATTGAAATCGGAAGATTAAAGGATGGAAATGAGTGGTTTTGGGATATTAGAAAATTTAAACTCGTGCATAGGTTACGGGATGAAAAAAAATTAGAAAAAATTGGTGGTTTTCGTACGATGGTGACAAGTGAAAATTCACAAGGGTAGCCATGTGTATGTGGAAAATTTGCTATCGGGTTATGTGTTTGTTGGCAATTCATACATGTAGTTTAAGTGCAAATTAACCCTACAATTTATATCAGAATTCTGAATTGTTGATGTTGTATCCACCTTGTTCAGGCTGTTGAGGTATCAAGCAATGAATATGAACCCTCAGAGAGAGACATACTATACGCAGAAGGGGTCACCCAAGGGAACGGTTTGGCATTCATGGAGTTCTCGCTCGATGATCGCAGTCCAATGTCCGAAACCTACACCGATAATCTGGAATCTCAACCTCAGCCTCTCACCAAGTAATGTCACTATCAAATCACATTCAGAAACACCCACGAAAAAGTGTTAATAGAATTTTAAGCTGTATCTTATGTTGTTCATCTTAGAGATAATCTCACTCAATTACCCCTAAGTATGCACATTTCTCAATAAACTGCCCTTTAGTTTATAAAGTTTTTTATTTACCCCCCAAGTTTTTTGAAGACTCAGTTTACCCCAACCCCATCAAAGTACGTCAACTTTTGGGCATGAAATGACAAAAATACCCTTACATAAGGGTATTTTCGTCATTAAGGGTATTTTCGTCATTTCACGTCCAAAAGTTGACGTGATAAAGAAAGGTGCATACTCTTGGTAGCTAGCTGAGTGAGATCATCCCTTCATTTTATACTTGAATTCTGAACTCAATCGTTTTACAGATACCAACTCGTAAGGGTCAATGCCAAGGGCATGAACGAGGGATGCAAGTGGGTGGAAATGTTCGAAGACGTGCGCGTAGTAGTATTCTGCATTTCCCTAAGCGACTACGATCAGATGTGGTTGGCCGCAGAGAACAACGGCAGCGGAGCCATACTCCAAAACAAAATGATACAAAGCAGAGAACTATTCGAGACAACGGTGAGGCACCCATGCTTCAAGGACACACCCTTCGTCCTAATCCTCAACAAGTACGATCTCTTCGAGGACAAGGTCAATCGGGTGCCCTTAAGCATGTGTGAATGGTTCGATGACTTCAGCCCGGTAAGGCCCCACCACAACAACCAGTCCCTGGCCCACCAGGCGTATTATTACGTGGCGATGAAGTTTAAGGACTTGTATGCTTCGATAACGGATAGGAAGCTGTTTGTGTGGCAGGCTAGGGCTAGGGACAGGGTCGTGGTCGATGAGGCGTTCAAGTATATAAGGGAGGTTTTGAAGTGGGACGAGGAGAAGGAGGAGAATTATTACGGCGGAGGGGCAGATGAGTCTTTTTACAGTACGGACATGAGTTCTTCGCCGTTTGTAAGGCAAGAGTGAAGATAAGATGTTAGTAATAGTCTTAGGATGTGATATTCTTGTTGGTTGGTTCCTCTCTGTTAATCCTAATAAGGATAGTACTTATTTGTTTGATTTAATTTTAAATGTTGATTTCAATGGTGTGTATGAGGTTGGTTTTGTGAGAACCACAAAAATGTAGTGGATGAGATGATTGTATATACAACTTTGCCAAATAGAGTGGTGTTGTTGTCGTGTGCACGGAATTATTGGGCTACACCCAAGTAGACAGGTCAAAAAAATGACAGATATGCCCTTAATTAGTTATCTAAGTATTAGAATATATCATTTTTGTTGTTTTTTTAGTTTCCATTTGTGGATGATTACAGAAAAATACAATTTTTTTTTTATATAAGAGTTCCCGTCAACTTTACATATCAACTAGAAGATATACATATTATAAGTTGAACGTTTAAGCTAAAAACCCTCACAACCTAGACTTGATAAAAATAGGATTCCTGCAGTTAGCTTTTACATAGCATAGTTCGCGTATCGCTTACAGTTTAGACCTAGATGAAAGGACCTAGGCTTTTTGGATGCGCATCTAAACAGACAAAAGTCTGACACTAACTCAGCCGACGCTGACAACTTATTGATTAACATAACAACTAAAAAACAACAGTTGAAGACAAACCGAAAAAACTTCTTCTGAACGAAACTCTATAGCCCAGAGTTAGGACGGGCTGACAAAGCCGACCAGGCAAGGTTAGGCAGCAGTGGCATGGGCTGGCCAGCACAGTAAGAGCACAGCTGACAGTCGATGGCAGGGAAGAACAACAGAGGCAGCTTGAACGACGACAAGACATCATCTACGTGAGAAAAAAAAGACATGAGAGAGTAAAGGGAGAGAGCACGGAGGCTCATCTCCTTCATAACGACAGCTAACGTTTCTCGCTAACTTTTTCTTCTCCCAAAAATTACGTTCACATTTTATAATCCTAATGAAGTGTAGCGAACTTGTATTCTTGTTTAAGTTTGTATCAAATTTTGTTTCAAGATGACAATTATACCCTTCTGTATTTTTCGTTTTTACTTTTGAAGTTTAAAATTTTAAATGTAAAATCATCATTTTAAAACAAATGAATACCTACGAAACAAAAAGACAAGTTCATGCTCTTTCACATTATCAAAAAAGAAGATTACAGCATACAAAAAGTGGATACTTAAGGTACTTTTTTTGCAATTGTACATCAAAAATAGTCTACCAAGTTTCACTAAATCACTTCCAACACTATTATTAATATAAATTACTCCTTATATTAGACACAATGTAGAAAGCATGATTGAAGATGCTCCAAGCCAACTTGTCTTTCAGTAAGATTAGCTTTAAGAAATTTCATGAAAAGGGAAGCCTCCAAGGCCCAATAAACTATGAATTCCAAAAATTTCAACTTTAGATAAACTAGACAAGACAACTATACCTTAAAGTTTTTCCAGAATGGTTCAACTGGATAACCCTAGGAACTCAAGGCAAGTGGCAACTGCAAGTAAGTTAAATCTGACTTCATCTAAGGAAATTTTAAGTATATATGGGTTCAACACCAAAGACCAATCTAAAGTGTCAAACAGCCTGTAATTGAATTAATCCAGTCTCAAGCGGCGACATTTAAACAGATAATTCCAGAAGTTAAAACCACAAGACTGCTCTATCCAGGAAAAAAAATGATCCAAGACATACAAATGGAAGCATAGACTCACTTCTGCATCTCCCTTCTTTTTCTCTTTCTTCTAGGTTGAGACGATCTCACAACAGGCAGAGGAAGTAAATTGAGAAATGAAAAATTCAAGCTGCAACGAGATCTGGTGTTTCTGCTTCAATGGATAGCAAAGCACTGTGTACTTTGCCCAACCAACTGTCAAGTCGATTATGCAGGGACTTGATCTGTGGGATTCCGAGAACTCTTGGTTGCACCCAAGAAACATATACTGTTCCCTCCACTTGATCGATAATACCCTCAATAAGATGAACCTGTTGCAAAAATTTAACAATAATACCCTCAATAAGAAGGTTACTATAGGTTCGAATAGAACTTCTAATCACAATATTTCTAAGAAGAAAAATATTCAAGGCAAAATCAAGTGAGCAACGACGGTGAACATTCACAGTACAGTACAACATTTGTGGAGTGATTCGATTTTCTTTCATGCAAGGTAATGCAAACATGCACTTATTCCAACCCCTGGTGCCTTCAAGAAAACCTAGAGTTGTTATTCATCTTGCATAAAAAAATAAGCCCAAACAATTATTTAGTGTCAAGTTGAGTGCATTAAACAGAAGGATATTGGTTGAAGAGGAACATAGTGTGTGTTTAAATCCTTACGGGAAAACACTTCTGGAGTAACCTTTGGTTGTCTACTCCTTTTTATGCTTCAAGGAAATGGTTATTTTTATATTTAGAAATATATACAGATTTTTTATATATAATATATTAAATCCATACCATCAGGCAAACTCCAGACATTTCAAATTAGCAAAATACAGGACTATATCATAACTTTACCACTGGACATCAATGAACATTGTGCATTTATGAGGGCATGAGTGGTGAACATTTAATGGATTTATAAATATTATTTGATGAGTCCCATTAATTTCAAAACTAGTGCAGTTTCAACATGCTAGATTCGCATAAACATGGTTCTACAGATAATAAACACATTTTAGGAGTAAATTTTTGGGGATAACCATGTGTCAAAAGTATCTTATCATACATGACCTCTACTAGACTACTAGTACAAAACTACTTTGCAAGGTACCACACTAGTTAAATTGCCATAAAAGAAGTTTGCTTATGAAAGCAATAAACAATACTAAATATATTTAATTACTCCCCACGTCCCAAAATAAGAGTTCGCCTCCGATTTTACTTGGTAATTAAACATGAATTAATACAATATCCCTTCGTAATTTAGTTATAATAATCAAGTACTAATTTGTTTGAAATTAGTAAGAAGAGGCTGAATCTTATTATACATCTTATTTTATCTGTTCCAACAGGTAGCTAGATAAGGGTATCATAATCAAATACATAGATAGTAATTCATTATTACTCCGGAGCGTATTTTGTTTATAATATACACATCTCTTTTTAAAAGAGATGCTGTTCATGACCAAATAAAATGTAAATAAGATGTATAACAAAACACCACTTATTTTAGTAGGCCTCTCATTAAATAAGAAGTAATAAGAGACGAACAAACGATCCCTTAATATGGGCACATGGGAGCATACAAAGGTAAAGGGTGGAAAACCAAACACTAAAACTGGAATCAATTTTTGTAGATAATCAGAGAAGACACTCTTTTGGGCAAAGGGCATCTTTTCACTCATTCAGATTTCGAGAGCATATGAACTTACAGAAAGGCTCTTCATGAGAAGGTGCTCCACATCTTCTATACGAAGTTTTGTGCGCTCTGCAATAATACCCAATGGAATAGTTCGGTCCTCAGATGGCCGGCTGCAACAAACAGATTTGTTAATAACTAACAAATAAACAATAAAATAAACTGACCCTGGTCTAAGCTAGTTACATATAGTAATACATTGCTTACCCATCCATACCTGAAAATAATTTCCATCAAACAGAGAATATTGATCTTTTCCATTAACTTCTTCTCATTCTCAACTAATGCTGGTTGAGCGCTCAGAGCAGCATTGTGCACACGGCATAATTCTTGATAACGAACCAGATCACCTGCATTAAATGCTTGGAGGATATAGTAAAGCCACTCAACCTTTGTCCCTAGAAGACTCTTTATCTGCAATCATCAAAAGATGCAATTCCACTTAGTAAAACGCTAGATAGACACATAAACCTGCTTAATAATTCTGCATCCTACTATGAGATGAAACTTCGTGAAAATGCACCTATGATCCATGAACCATGTGTGCCAAATAACAGATATGTTATGGCAGTGAAGATTTAAACATTAGTTATGGCATCTCTAAACCCAGACGGAAGATACTATGATCAGGTTAACTATGTTTAGCAGGCCTAGAATGGCATGAAGTAAAGAGACAAAAACAAGTGCAATTGACCGAAAGAAAATACTAGATCACCAGTTAACATGATACACTTACAAGTAATACAAATTCAAATACAGGGGAATAAAGAAATAAAAAGGAAAATAATCATTAACATAATCTTACAATAGGATGAGCAAGAAGTTCCCCGAAGTTGTATATGTTATCTCCCAGTAGTGCAGAAAGGGATAAGTCAAAGGCCAGGTCCTAAAATATGATAAGAATATGTTGCAATGTCAGCACATAATGATAGGGAACAAGAAAAGAAGAAAATAAATGCAAATGCATTGAATAGAGAAAGGTAAGTGGAACATGTAATAATGAATTCTAATGATACTACTACGAGGTTACAATGTGAGAATAAATTCAAGATACCACTATAACAACACTTAGAGGGTGTTTGATTTGAACTCTTGGTAATAACTTACAAGCCAGTGAAGTAATAAGTTGCTTCTATAGGAGTACAATAAACTTTTCCCAGGTCAATCTAACTTTATTATGGGGCTTATATAGACAGGAGAATGAGAAGCTGGACACCCCAACTTATTTTTTTTTTCAGCTTCTAAGCAACTTATGAGTTGAGTTAAATTACCAAATACTTCTTGGAGCACTTTTTAGGTTTACTTGTCAACCCATCAAATAAAGAAACAAGCACGGATGAGCAGTTAAGCTGCTTCCCATTCTTAAACAAAGTGGACACAGGAAAGCCTCGGGTAAGTTGCAGCTAAATCAATTCAATAAAGGTGATTATCAAAACACAATCAGTTCAATAAAAGTAGCTGCCAATGAAGATTTGTCTGCATGATAAAATAGCTTCCAATATTCCTGGTCATAGTCAATCATTGACAATTTTTATTTCAGAGACTAATTTGCATAAATTGATTTCATAGCTTCTTAAATGGCACGTGCATGAATAGATTTAGATTTAGTATTTTGCAAGATTCATTGAAGTTACAGTAGCCTAGTCATTGGACTAGGCGAACCATGTGTCTAGGGTTCTGATCAGAAACTTTGGACTGCCACTAGCTTGACATGTCAAAAACAACTACAGACAGCAATATATTAGCCTCAGAAGTACGAGTCATTTTCATGATGCTCCACAGAAATACAGCACTTACCAGCTTGAATGAATCTGAGAGAGATTCCACTGATGTGTATGCAAGGTATAGAAGAGCACTTTTGTAGAACTCAGCAAACTCCTGACGGACCTTATAAAATTGAGATGAAACCCAGTAGTAGTTGGCATACACCGAAGGATCAATATCTGTCATGCTATCAAGTGTACTCTTTCCATCATCCAAAAGTTTCTTGCACTCTTTATGGTTTCCTTGCTCAAGCTTGAAAATTGCTATTTGCATCTTTATGTACAGGATTGGCTCCTCTATACGCTGCTCTCTTGTAGCAACAAGCTTTTCAATCACCCCTTCAAGGTAGCTTATGCCAGCTTCCTTCTCTGCATACTGCCGAGACACTATGACAGCAAAATGTGCAAGCTTGAGAAGATTGATCTTTGTCTCGAAGTCACTGATGAAATTATGATATAGCTGTATCAAAGCATCGCCAGCCTGAATTGAATTAAAAAAACAAGTGTTAGAGGAACAAAAAATAACAGCATAGGAACAGGTAGATAAATTTTCTCAATTAAAGGAAAGCTAATATTTGAACTGATAACTAGAAACAGTAAAATGAAACAGTCCAGCAGATATGCCATCATGAAAATCCCTCACAAACGTCTTTAGTACCCTGAAAGTGACATAGACTCGATGCAAAATCAAAATCAGAAAACTAAAGCTGTGTTTGGATAGTTTAAGTGAATGGGAAAACCCTCCTCCTTGACCACTAGGCCAAGCCCTTGTAAGCATGCTTGATGTCCATAATAGTTAGCATTATTTGACAGCAGATCTACTCAAAGAGGGTGTGGAACATTCCTCCAAAATTGCTTGTTGAAAGGGCCTAAAGCTTCTACATCTATTTCAACTTCAAACTACGTGCGAAAGCTATTGCCCTCCAAAGTTTCGACTTACTCTTGGGCTGACTGGAAACTTATCAACTATGCAACATACAAGGAAGTCATCAACAAAAACACCATTGAGCTCCATTTTGATCACATGACAGGTATTTCTAGGGTCCACAAATAATATACTCACATGTATTCATACAAACCCAACATTTATCTTTGATTAAAATAAATTAAAACATGTCCATGAGAACTCTCTACCTCATCAACAAAACATAATATATTATAAGTTCTGACTCTTCAAATTTTCACTATTTGGATCAAGTAACAGAAAAATAAAACTCTCCCTGCACTGGGCAAATTGAATTCTTACAACATGCAACCTAACAAAACAGTACATTGGAAACAGATTCTAAAACCGTCTACTAACTGAAATTCAAAGCTAAAAATCTTGCTCTTAACTTGCAGAATTTTTTTCTAAAAGCTTAACAAGTAATGCATGGAAACAACACATTTGCAAGAAACCTCCAATGTCCATCGTTGACACTCCTATAACTTCACCAGACAAAAATACTATCACAATCACTATCTACGAATCCTAAAAGCCAACAATTTCCAGACCTCCCAATATTGACTACCCATGAATCCCGACAAAGTAAATACCCATATCAAGCTCTAAACTCTCGAAGATGTGAAAAACCCTAATCACCAAAAACCCAAATACGATTACATGGTTGCGCAACCATATGTGCGTCAAAATTGGCAGCGAATAATGCTAAAGCATACCTGGAAAACAGGGAGAGCAACGAACTGCTCGAGCTTGAGAGTGAGCTGGTGCCACAGCTTCTTCTGATACAGATCTGCAAGCGAATCGAACCATCCGGATAGCTCTGGGTGAGAGTTGCGCAGCTTCTCCAGGTACTCCAGAGCGGCCATGATTGACAGACTCAAGATTCAGCAGAGAGAAGAAATGTGAAAGAGAAGCTCTGAAGCTTTGTCGCTCGATTTCTATTACGAGAACACAAATGTCGAAAATATGAAAACCTCTATCGCTCGCCGGTGCTTTTGTGTCTCTTTTCTTGAGCAAAACGAAAAGAATACAAAATATCGATCCAACAAATATTAAAAAATAAATCAAAAGGAATCGGATCTTGGATAGTCGGGTCTCAATCACGGGTCCTTTTACAGCCATAACGGGTACGGGTCTAAGTAGATCACTATTTTCTAATTAAAATTTTCCAATTACTTTTTACAATTTTGAAACCATAATAAAGATTTAAAAAAACTATCATTAAGTTAGATTGATAGAGTTATCCAAAGCAATTAAGTTATCGTAAACTATCCAAAGATTGCGAAAAACTCTAAAGCTTTCTCAACCCATAGAGTTGTTGATCACTGCAGTATAGTTGAAGGGATATGAGCTATCGTGCTCTCTCTTCCTCCTCTCTTTTTTTTTTCTGCAACAGATGTCGTCTAACCACCGATTGCACAATCGCCTCTCCAGTTCCTTCTCGTCGCCCTCTCTTGTGCCAAATCTGCCAGCCTCGTCGTTGTCAACCCGGCTTCCCCTGCCGCCATCCGCCCTTAAG